>APFE030525227.1:8268-32562 GCA_000404065.3 Pinus taeda
AGCGCGCTTGAGCCAGAGGAGATCTGGGATGGGTGACCTCCTGGGAAGTCCTGGTTACCGGGGGCAAGCCCGGGAAGTGATGATTGATGCTATGTGATTCGCTCTCCACATTTCACTAGTTTCAGTCCCACTTCTTCACCCCTGTGAGCATCACCCGATGCAATGAATGCTAAGTGAACTATTCAAAAATCATGAGAAATTAGTCAGTTACGACTACCTCTCGTGGAAATGGTCATAAGTGAATGACTTACTTAACGCAGTTGAATCCCAAAATGATATCTAATATAATGCACTGCGTAAACCCCCATACTTAAGAAAATATTGGCATAATCCAAGTAAATAAATATTAACAAAAGCTTTAGACATGTTTCCCTAAGTGCTCTTGTCGGAGGAGAAAGAAGGGTATGTACAATTTCGACGTGAATCTCGTAACCTATAGTATAGGAGAATAGCAAGCAGAGATAGCTAATTCGACCTCTTCCACGAAGTTCAAGGAATTAAGAACTCGGAGAAGTTAGAAACGATGAAAGATGAGACAATTAATTATAAATTAATCTCATAAATTTCTACTATGGTGTTTAAAGAAACATTATCCCGGAAGTACTGAAGGATTGTAAACAGTGGTGCCACTTAACTGTTATGACACCTAATATGTGTTAATAGTCTTCGTGTATAGTATTGTAGCTGAGGATACATTAGGTTAATAGCAATATAGCTAGATCAATTTTGATTTAATTATTAAATTAAATTACAAAACAAAACCAAGATAAATTTTCATTGGTAAGTGACATAGAAGCTTTCATAGAAATTACAAAAATCACCACCAATCAAACATTTGGAATTGATATGTATAAAATAAGCATGTTACTCTATTAGTCGATGTATGTAGTAAGGGAGTCGACCATAAGTAAAATAACTAATCAATAAGAGGAAATTGCTATTGCAAATACAAACATTCCAAGTTAAACCCATCTAGGTATTCTAGCGAGAATGAAAGTTTTAAACTTCAGAAGTTGCTTGGACCTAGGAGTGAGATACAAGTACAAAAGTTAATTATAGTATGCAAGTATATAATACATATAATTGAACAAGAAGTTCAAAAGGAACATAAACACACATAGTAAATCAAAATAAAATATACATAGCATAGTCCATGATGTTACTATGTGTATACCCTGAAAGGTGACATACCTATAGTGAATCTTCAATTTTAGATGGAATCTAGTGAAATCATTTCTTAGAAAATAGAATAAAATGAAAACAATACATAACAATTTTACTCTGAGGCCATAAAAATGGAAGGAAAGGAGGATAGTAAACTCCTCTGCCATTAAAAAAAGAAACCCTTTTTTATTCTAGAAGCAGAGACTCGGTGCCAAAGGATAGTTGCATTGTGAAGCGATCTACATTCTTTACTATCATGAATATCCCAAATGAAGGACAACCATCATGGATAAGTGTAGAATACCCACCTAGAGGAGGGTGGAAACAACTCTTAGATTAAGTTGATTTGAACTGAGCGACAATTATCTAGGGATAAAAGATTCCATTAGTAATACCTACATGAAAAACAATAGACAGAAAGAGGAAACCATTAACGCTCATGATTCATATAAAATTTAAGGGTAAATGCCAAGATAAAAGGGAAAATGAAACAGGGTGGGAGCTATGACAACATATTACCTAGCATTTTCATGAACTGGGCCTTCCATATACCTGTAGGTCGCACCAAGAAGGAAAAATAAAAACCAAACAATATTTTATTTAACCAGAGAAAGTAAGGAATAAAACAAGTATTGATTTTTCCAACACATAGATATACCTAGAAGTCTCCAATAGCAAGTATAGCCATGGAAGTAATGACAAAAAGTCTGGAGGGTATGAGTTCATTTCACACTAACGAATTCCCCATAGAAAATTAGAAGAAGGTGGTGAATGGTTGTGGACCAATAACATCTGAAAACTCAGAAAGAATGTGAGTGACCCAACCAAGTTATTAATTTCATGCACAACCAAGAAATAACCCCCAGAAAAAAATCTAACTAAAATTAGTATAAACATGAAGATCCCGACTGTTGAAGGTACTTGTAGCTCAATGTGGTCATAAATTTTGAATAGAGCACAATAAAACGCCACGAATTAAGTACCATACGACCTAGGTACCAGCAAAACTGATGTCATCCAATGAATAGAAGAAAATGACTCATGTTCAAGCATACCAACACTATCACAACTAGGAAATATCTAGGAGGCATCCAAAAGCAATGTGGTGGATGGGAAACCAAACCCTTGCAGAGTGAGAAACAGGGAATGAAGAGAAATAATCCAGGTAATTAGTGCTATCGGTACTAGCATATGTCTCTACCATTCGATCTCGGTGACTAGTCCTCACTGTCCACATAGTAAGGGTGGTACAATTCCATGTGAGTATCACATGGTAGCTTCATGAAAAGAATACGTGGCAAATAGTGAGTCTGCCTGCAAAGCTCCCTAGGAGTGAACTTAAACATGGTTTAAAATTATATTAAAATTATACCAATCATAGGTTAATTTATTAACATTATTTAAGGACCATGTTATTAAGGTATCAGTGACCTTATCCTAGGTCGAAGTGGGAAAAGTTATAGGTATAAGGGTTTTGTTAAGGAAATAATAGGTTTAAATACAAATAAAAAAATAGAAAATATATGTAACAATGACTTGTATTGACCCCATTATATGTATATGATCTGATATATACCAATCATTAGTCATATGAGATGTGTAGCCCTATTTTTGTTAATAAATACCAATGTTGATAATGCTCTTGATCATGTAGAGGGCCTCAATCCCATGATAATGAATGTTGGATGGAATTTGGACTTCAATAATAATACTGACGACTGAGAAATCTTAGTAAGTCTATTTGCACCTTTGAGGTGACTTTAAGGTAGTGAGAGGAATATAATTTTCCTGTTGGCATCCAAATCCAAGAATGAACATGGTGTTATAGACATATTTGGGCACTGCAACTCCAATATTATATGTCAATAAAACAAGGGATCTTTAACCCCTAAAAGTGTTGTTTCATACCCTAAACGATTATGGTCAACTGATTACATCATTCCCCAGAAGTTCCACCTAAAAAAATACTCAGAACTAGCCAAAACTAGACCATACTGATTGCCCCACTATCAAGGTGTCATGCATACTGACTCCTACACTAGCCAGGTGTGATGCATACTGAAGAGGCCTTCTATGGGGTGCAATGAGCGAGAATGGACAAATGTCTGAGACAATTTGCTAAGTGGATACACATGGAATCTTCTAGAAACTTCTCCTATGGCACATGCCTCTCTGAATTCACCCAGGGATGAGTAAGGGATCCAAGAAATCTCCAACTAGAACGAAGAACTACAAGTGGAATGAAACTAATCAAAAACCCAGAGATGACTCACACCCTTGCAGAGATCTATAAATGGATCTCTCATATGAGAGATCTAGAGGCTAGAATTTTGTAATTTGTAAGGAAGTGTTGATAGTTTTTCTTTGAGAGGGAACATTGTATTGTTAGGTGATCTTGATTTTCATGACGTGAAGAGGGCTTTGATGCTGGGAGGATGATACTGGATCAGACATCTAGGTTATAATCCTCTCTTTTATTATTAATAAAGTTCTTTGAGTTTTCCTCCATATAATCGTGTACTTGTGAATCTTGTTATTTGTGAATGCCATGGTATGTTCAATGTATTTCTGATTCTGCATTGTTTATGATAGAATAGATCGAGATGCTTTGATGGTGTTTTGTTACTTTGTTTCTAGAGGTATTCTCTAAGTGGGACAAGTAGGAGAAGAGCTACAAGCTCTATCAAGGGAGAGAGAAATCAAGCAAGGAGTCAAGTAAAAGATCCAGGTTGGCCCCTTTGCTTCTCTCTTATCTATCATACATAAAGGAAATCACAAATTTCTTTGATTTCTTGTTTCTAGGATAGCTGTCAATCCTAGTCGGACTAGCAGATCGAAAAGACACTAGTTTTCTCGAAAACAAAATGGCGACTCCACTGGGAAGTGAATAGTTTGTTTGTTTGTTATTTTTGTTTGCTTTATAAACTATAGATGGAGCCTGAAGTTAGCCAGATAGCCTTCGAACTACTTTTGCTATGCAATTGCAAAGTAGATGAATGCTGCTTCAGTCAATATCCAATTAGTTTATGAACTAAATATCTGACTTACAAGCATCCTAGATGCCCGTGTGGTGGCTCACTAACCTCCCAAGATCATACCCCTGTACTTTACTCTTTACTGTCCATAACAACTCAGCTTAATCCACTGAAATCAACTATAGATTAGAACCAAAACCCATCTCAGTTGCGCTCCCTAGCCCATCGCATTGTCTCTAACTGGAAGCCAGTATGCATCACACTGTTATGAAACCAGCTCAAGAAAAGATAGAAAAGATAGATCAACGCCTTATAATTCAGCCTCTTCGAGGGGGCAACCTCCTTTACATTACATAAATGAACAATTCTTGGATGATACAAATGAAAAGACCTCCTTTCTATATATAGGAGTCTAAGGGGTCATAACTTAATCAGAGCCGACATAACAATAATAATGTAAGGGCACAATAATAACAATAGTGGGCTTCTATGGGGCACAATAGTAACAATATGGGCACTACATGGGTACATCAGTATAATAAGTGGTTTGTACTAATAACAATAAGGGGTTACACTAGTAGTATAGGGGCCTAACATGCCCCTCTCCTTCAAAAAGCATTGTCCTCAACGCTTGAGTAGTTCTTGATGCTTTTGTATAAAATTCTTGTCCTCCTATGTGGAATCTTCAGCTGGTAAGTTCTTCCACTTGATGAGATACTCTGAAATTGATCGATTTCGTAGCTGTCGGGTTCTTGTTTCTGTGATTGCTCCAAGTTCCAATATGATTTTTCCTTCCTCTTCAATTTCTAGCAATATTTTTTTTTCTATGCAAAGACTAAGCTATTTTCTATTAAGGAAAAAAGAAAATATATACAAGAGGTCTCAACCCCTGAGAGTGCCTTTGAAGTCTGCAACTCTCTGTCAAACTATAATAAAAAATCTCAGTTCCACTGAGGCTGTTGCCTCTTACAAAAAATTGTGTCACAAGCAGAAAATCGTATGCCAGAAGATTCATTACATAACAAAACTGTCTGAATACTGGAGAATTCAAGGAAGAAGGAAAGATGTTTGCTGAAGGGGGCTTCAGCAACTGAACTATCGCGCCCATGACCAAACCGGCAGACACTTCCCCAACCAAAAAACTGACCAACCGAGAAATACCATGCCGAATATACCACCATCGAACTAGACCATGCCTACTGGACCGCAGCGAACTATACCATGCCGCATGCACAGCCATCGAAACTGAATAGGCATTCAACCAAAAAGAAAACATACCTCCAAAAAAAAGAGCAGGGGATTGCATATTATTTTTCATTTTTAGAACTCGGCAAGTTGAACGCGTCCAGGGGCTCCCATGAGATCTCCATACCTTCCGGGACGTCCTCCAATTTCATGCCTGGCGGCAGCCTAGGGTACAGAGTGTTGGCATAATAAAAGTCCGGCAACTCGGGTTGGCTTTGAGGCTGAGGCGATGTTGGTTTGGGTTCCGCCTATTCCTGGTGGCCCACATCTTGTTCTTGAACTTGAACAGGCTCTTTTGAGTCCAATATGCTGTCAATTTCCTCCAGAGCTTCGGCCTGTTCTTCAGTAGGTGCTGGGGAATTCTCGTCTACCAGTTTACTTTGGGAGGATGGGGAGTAAGAACTGTCCTTCCTCCCCTTGCTAGGTGAGGAATTAGTAGAGTTCCCGGCCGATTGATCCTCCGAGGATGCTTTTTCCACATCTTCCTCCTCAAAAATTACTGTAACTAAAGCGGAAATGAATGGCTTGTTGGTTCGACGGCAATATCTAAACTTGGCCGTTTGAACCATATTGCTAAGAGAGTTCCCCGAATCTTCTGAGCTGTTCGAGGCAGGAGAAACACGAGCTAGTGGAGAAACTCTGCGAGGGCTATGAGTTCCTCTTCCTCCAGCGCCACCTCATTGGCCATGATGCCTCCCTCGTCGAGGAGTGGCTCTGCACCGAGGGGCCATTGGAATTATCCTGTTTATTGCTGAAAGATTAACCGAAAGAGATTGCCCAAATGACAAATGATACCTGAATGGTTTCTGGAGCGAGAGCCAGGCAGTTCCACGGATGAAAGTGCTGATGTCTGCCGCCTGAAACCCAAGGAATCTATAACTGCGCGGCACCCCTGAGTGCTTCGCTTCGCTTGCTCTATCGCGCCGTTGCAGAGGAGCCAAGAGCATGGGCACTTGGCGCAATTCAGGCCTAAACCTTATCCTCTCCCTCACATCATACTGCCTGAACTGAACCAGGTTGTGTAATGGCGGGTTTACCATCTCCATCATTATATCACTTCGGCTCATTCCTTGCAACAAATGCAGCATTGAATTGCTTTTAATGGGCTTCATTCCCCGACGGCCCACAATGAATGCTTAATAAAACTCTATGTGCGTCCACGGATCGATACAGCTGCCCACTGTCCTCTTCCGCGTGGCAGTCTGTGATCCTTGTTGCTCTCCTTATGGACACCCGCATCCGGGTGATCTTCGTTCCTATTTTGCATGTCACTGGAAATGATGTTCTTGAAGGTGTTTGTTTCTGATTCTGAAGCTGTTCCCTGCCACGATCCTGCAAAGAATTCCTCACCCCTGTTCACTCCTAAATTAGCTAAAAAATCCGCTAATTTATTCCCTTCTCTCCTGATGTGTTTGAAGGAGATAGCATTATTGCTCCGGAGCCATTGTTGGAGTTTCTCAAGCCTGGTTGCTAATCTCCAGCTACTGCTCACCTTCTGAACATCCTTTCCCTGTTGTATCTTTGAGACCATATTTATTATAATTTGTGAATCCCCTTCCACTATGAGAGGAGTTAACCTTTGACTTTGTGCAATGTTGAGTCCTCTCCAGAGCCCTTCCAACTCTGCTACGTTGTTGGTGTTCCAGCCTATTGAGCCATAAAAGATCGTGAGGGGGACGCCTTGAGAGTTTCTTATAGCACCTCCAAAACCTGTATTTCCAGGATTTCCTTTTGATGCTCCATCAAAATTGAGTAGGAAGGTATTTGGAGGCGGAGGAGCCCAGTTAGATGTGGATGCTTGATGAATAGCCGATTGAACTTGAGTGGAATGAGGAGATTGAATGTTGATTTGCCAGTTGTTCCAAATGTTCTGTTCGTGTGGAGTAGTGGGAAAATCCTCTGGGGACCAGGATTTAGTAGATAGAGTTTCTTGGATGTTGTTGTGAATGATTTTCCAGATTTTCTCCATCTGCATAGCTTGATTTTTGAATATCTGCCGATTCCGTTCTTTCCATATGTTCCATGTCACAATCCCTGGGGCTATTTTCCAAATTGTATTGAGAATCTCACTTTTGTATGGCTTTTGGGGCCAGTTGCGCAGCGTGTTTATTATGTCCTCCTGCACTCTTCCATCTTTGCGGCTTCTGAATGAGACTTTTTCCCAAAGACGCCTACCAAGCGGACAGAGAAGCATCAGGTGTACTGTTGATTCTTTTTCCATTCGACAATTAAGGCATATTGAGGGACCAACAAACTTCCTTTTTCTAAGATTATCCCAGGAGAGGATTCTGTTGTGAGCTAGGAGCTAGAGAAAAGTCGAGATTTTCGGCCATATTGGTGGATCCCAAATTTTTTCCCACACTTTTTCCTTGGTGAGTCTATCTTTTACCATGATTTTGTATGCCTCCTTGGCTGTGAAGATGCCTTTCTCTTCGTAACCCCACCTTAACTTGTCCTTGCTGGTTTCCTTGAGAATCATCCTTTTTTTCAATTCTTCTGAGAGTATGCGTCGAATGTCCTCCGTGCTGTCTGGTAAGATTTGGTTAGTTGCTTTCCATTCTCTGTGATCCGAGTTTGTATTAGGATTCCAGAATTGGCTAACCTTGTCCTGTTGATTTATTTCTTGATCTTGTAGTCCTGGGAGGAGAGTTTTGATATTGGTGAATTGCTGCCAGGAATCTGTCCAGAATCTCGCCAAGCCGCCTTCCTTTACCTCCCAAAAGCTGTGATTCTGAATGAGTTCTCTATGCTTGATGGCTGAATTCCACATGGCAGAGCCTTTGCTTATTTCAGTCATTCTAATGATTTCCTCCAGAGGCAGGTTGCTGGCGTATTTTTCAGTCCATAATCGTGCCCATGGAGTGTCTGGGTAGGTTAACCATTTCCACCAGATTTTTGCTCCCATGATTGAGTTGTTGTGTTCCGGATCCCTGAGTCCAATGCCTCCTGCGCCTTTTGGGGTACAAACCTTCTCCCATTTCACTAGAGCCCATTTTCTGTTCGGTCCAGAGCTGCCCCATAGGAAGTTGCGTTGTAGTTGCTTGATCGCTTTCAGCACCCATTTCGGCGCTGCCATTAGGTAAAATAAATAAAGCGGCATGGATTGAAGAACCGCTTTAATGAGCACAATCCTGCTGGCCATGTTTAAGGCTCGATGCGTCCATAGGAATAATTTGTTCTCCAGTTTTTCTAACAAGTTGGTCCATGAAGAGTGTTTTAAGGCCGATGCAATTAAAGGTGCTCCTAGATATTTGGAAGGCAAGGATGCAACAGAGAAACCAATAATGCGAGCTATAGCTCTTTGAGTGACCGGAGGGGTGTTGAAAAAGAATATTTGGGATTTCACTTTGTTTATGAGAGCGCCGGAGGCAAGGGAAAAGTTGTCAAGAATGGAGTTTATGGCGCGAGCCTCTTGAACTGAAGAGTGCCCAAATAGCATGTTCTCATCAACAAATTGCTGGTGGGAAGTGGTGGGGGCTTGATGGATCGAGATACCTCTGAGGTTTCCGGCTGAAATTGCGGCTTTAATACTGCGGCCTAATCCCTCTGCCATGATTACAAACAAGAAGGGGGAGAGAGGATCTCCTTGGCGGATACCTCTGGATGGGCTAAAGGTAGAAGAAGGAGTGCCATTTATCAGGATGGAGAAGAAGGTGGAGGAAATGAGACTACTAATCCATCGTATCCATGATGCATCAAAACCAAATGCTTTCAAGACTTTTTGCATGTATTACCAGCTAATGCTATCAAAGGCTTTAGATAGATCGATTTTTAGTAACATTTTTGATTCATTCATCGGAGATTCCACAGTAAGAAGATTTTCCTGCCAACGTTTTTAGTAACATACCTGGTTTTTTCATCTGCTTGAGGGAATGAATAATTTCATGAGTGAGAATTATTCCATCCGTTATTTGTCGTCCCTCCACATATCCGGATTGTTCTGGCGAGATGATGAGTGGTAACAATGGTTTCAACCGAAGAGCTACTACCTTAGATACAATTTTGTAAATGATGTTGCAAAGGGCGATTGGTCTGAATTTTTCTGGGGAGTTTGAGTTTTCAGACTTCGGAATTAGAGAAATGAATGTTGCATTTAATCCCGGATACATCCATCTCATGGAGCGCTATTCTTCTACCACTTGCCAGACTTCCCATTGAATTAGTTCCCAAAAGTGCTGAAAGAAATTTGAAGTGAATCCGTCTGGGCCAGGGGCTTTGCCAACCTTTAAGAGATTGACAGTGGTCTCGACCTCCTGTAGACTGATAGGCTTAAGAAGCAGAGTATTGTGTTCTTTTGTTATCAAGCTTGGTATATTGCATAAATTTCTATCGATCGCCTCTTTTTTATTGATGTTGGGTTCCTGATTCATTGCCTTGAAATAATGTAGAAATTACTGTTCTATACCTGCCCGTGTCTCGATTTTTTCCCCCTGCGCGTTATTGATTTGAGAAATTTGATTACTCATTCGCCTTTGCACAGTGGTTTTATGGAAGAACTTAGTGTTTTTTTCTCCTTCCTTCAGCCAACGGATACGGGATTTCTGCCGCCACAAAATTTCCTCCTGCAAGTCGCGTTCCAAAAGCTTGCTTTCCGCTTCCTGTTCATTGTTCATAAGCTCTTCTGTTCACCCCTCTAGAATTATCTTTTGTTGTATCTTTTTCATCCCTTGAATGAGGATTTCCTTCTCTCTAAGAATGTTGCAAAAAGTGTTTTTATTCCAGCATTTTATCTCGTTTTTGAGAATTTTCAGTTTCTTTTGGAATCTTGCCATTTTTGTGGGCACCGTTGGGTCACATTTTTGCCAAGTTGCCTTTACAAAGTCTTTGAATTCTGGGTGAGACAGCCAGAATGCTTAAAATCGGAAGGGCTGTTTTATGTCAGTCCCAGGCCTATTCCAGTGCAGTGCAATTGGCCAGTGATCTGATCTGGAGAAAGGAACAATGTTAGCTATGAACTCTCCTCCTATATGCACTGCATTATCTGAGATGAGAAATTGATCCAGCCGAGAGGCAATCTGCATTGGTTTCACTGGTCTGTTGGTCCAGGTGTGCAAGCCATTGGAAGTGGGTATATCAATCAACCAATTGGTGTTGATGAAGTCTTTGAGAAGTGATCCGTCTCTGTTGATTCGGCATCGCCCACCTTGCCTCTCCTCTAAAGATGCTATCATGTTAAAGTCCCCTCCATCCACCCAGAGTGGATGGGATCTGTCCTGATTAAGATGTGAGAGTGTTTCTAAAAGATCCGCCTTCTGCTGTGATTCTTGCGGGAAATAGACATTTGTAATGTGTCCATATATATTTGTGCCCAAAAGGTGAAAAATAGCCTGAATAAAATGCTTGTTTGCATGTATGTTTAGTAACTGAAATTTTCCTGCATCCCATAGGATTGCTAATCCTCCTGATGCTCCCTGTGCTTCTACCGCTGTGACTTGCCCTCCTGGCCAAGCCTTTGCTGCAGTTTTTTCCAGAAATGTCAAGTTGCATTTCGTTTCCTGTAAGAATAGGATTGTTGGTTTTTCATCCATGATCAATTTTTTTAGAATTTTCCCTTTCCGGGGGCCATTGAGCCCTCTTATGTTCCAAGATAGTAGCTTCATTGGGACATTTTGGGGTTGGAGTTGTAATACTTGGTGAGTTTTGCATATCTACCAGACTCGACCAATACTTCGCCAATCCTGATGATTCTTTCTTGGGTTGATTTCCAACCTCTTTTTTTGCTATCTTTTGAGAAGAATTTACCATCCCATTGACTTCCTTTTTGGACTCCTAAAGGATATTTCTTCTGAGCTTTAATCAATACTTCTACTAGGTTGTCTACTTGTGTATCAGTGATTTTGTCAAATTTTCCTGATTTACAGGCTTGTTCAAGACCCAAGATATCAAGCTCCCCAATTTCTATGTTTTCGCTGTCTTCCTCCATTATTTGCGGCTCTTGAGTGCTTTCTTCAGTCTCTTTACCCTTGTCCTGGCGGAGACTGTTATTGTCAATTTCCATTTCTGGGTTGTTCCAAGTTTCCGGAGTCATTGTAATCTTTTCTCCCTCTGGCCTGCCTTTCTGTGCTTATGACGTTGAAGAAGGATTCAAAGTCTTTCCCGCTGTTAACCCTTCCTGATCCTCTGTGTTTTCCAAGGCGTCGAAGCTGTTGCTTGTGGATGGCTTGGATCGATCCTTTGGCGTCTTCTTAGGGGGGTTTGTGGCTTTTTTGTTGCTTCTTCTTCTGTTCGGAACCTTAGTGAATCCATCCTGAGATTGTTGTGCTTGGTTGTTTTGGGGTTTAATATTCAGGGGACAATCTCGGAAGAGGTGGCCTATAACATGACATTTTCTGCATCGAAAAGGCACATGCTCGTAGTCTAAGACCTGAATCCAGTCTTGATCCTCATGAAAGAGCCGCATCGTATCTGGCAGCGGTTGCTTCATATCCATATAAACGCAGATTCTGGCATAAGAGGCGTATGTGGTGTATCGCACTGCCTTTGTTTCTTCTGCGACCTTAACAAAGTCTCCTAATGCTGAGCCAATAGATTTCAGTGATTCCTCATCCCAGTATTCCCAGGGTAATGAATACAATCGGATCCAGATTGGTGTATAGCTAAGATCCTCCTTGTTGGGATTGAATCGGGCGACCCATTCACGAAGGAAAAGCCCCGCAGAGTTGAAGAAGTAGGGTCCTCCGTCGAACACCCTGTTTCTATCTTCCAAACAGTTAAAGATGGCTGTAAAAAACCCCTTGGGTCCTAGCAATAAGGTTATTTCTCCTTTTGGATTCCATATTATGTTAATCCAGTTTCTTAGGGCTTTTTCTGTTGGCCAAAGACCAATAAATTTCCCTATGAGGGCATGGTCCCTCATATATTGGATTCTTGCATTAATACGATGGCTAGGTAGTTCTACTTCTGGCCTGTGAGCAGCAACAGGCTTGCAAGTGGAAGAGCTTACCTTTGGAGTTTCATGCTGTACATTATCGCCTTTGATCTTCTGCGTTTCCTCAGCGGATGATTCTCCCTTTCCTTGATCTTCATTGGTCTTCACCTCGGGTCCTTGCTGGCTTGTGTCCGTTGGCGGCCCATCCTCTTCCGCCCCAGAGGGGGAAGTCATTGCTATTGTGCGCCCAGTCTCTGTGCTGGACGTTGCAGTGAACCGTGTCAAGTCTGGAGTAAGCAGGGCAGAGAGCCTGCCGATGCAGGGTTTCTACAGAAACCCTAGCCGTAACGCTGCGACCCGTGACCTTCCGCTCCGTTCCTACCTCAGAAGCCTATAAATGTGGCATGTATGTGTTTATTTTATATAAGAAAATAATATTTGGATGACAAAAAGTTAAAATATTCTTATATTAGGATTTTTAAGGTGTATTGTATCCTTAATATATTAGGTTCTTGGTAGAGACTAGGTACCAAACAAAGGTCTATTTTAATATAAATGTTGGCGGGTAATGTTGAGAGAAAGGATTGTGAATGGTATTTTGGTTGAGGATTTAAGAAAACTCTTAAGGGTATCGTTGCAAAGAGAATTAGGTTGAGAAGGTGTTAGGAACAATGAACTGGAGGAATTGAGAAGGTAAATTGAAGAACTAGAGAATAAAAAAATTGGAGATGTTGGAGCTATATTAGACATAGAATTAAGGGATGAGATGGAGGACTAACAAAATGTTGATGAAAGTGACTTAATCAATCATTTGATCTCATTTATGAAGGATAGGCTTAATGCAAGGGTGAAAGATTTTTGATACGATGACAATATGAAAACATGGACTTTCATATAGGAGAACTCCAGTGATACCATGAGTATGAGAATATCCAAGAGCCCAGTAGAGTCTATTTTTCAGTAATTAAGTTGAAAGGGCATGTTGCACTCTAGTGGGATGTTGTGTAGAAAGATAGTTGATAAGTAATAGGAGAAGATAAAAACTTAGAAAAAAATGGTGAGTAATAAGAAGGAGAAGTTCTCTCCTAATTATTATCAACAAAGTTTATACAAACAAGCAAAATATTTGAAACAAAAGCAGACCTGTGTCTCGGAGTATATAAAATAATTCCTCAAACTATCCCTAAAATTACGACTTAAAAGAGTTGGAGTATCAAAGTGTAGAAAAGTATGTGAACGGAATGAAGTTCTATATTCCAAATGAGATAAGTACCAATTATTTCTAGAACATGGATTAAGCATATCAAATTGCTTTAAAGGTAGAGGAAAATATGAATAGGAAGTCGTAGTGGAATTGTAGAGGAAATAATCTTAGAGGCAAAGGAAGAGTGAAGATTGCAAGAGTACATTCTAGTAAAGCCAACGAACGTGAAGTGTATAGTAGTCAAATTTCCAAGAAAGAAAACCATGTTGGTAAATGTAAAGGGTTTGAAAGACGCAAGGTAAGTATGCCATTAGTTGCTATAGATGTGGAGTAGAAGGGCAGAAGGCATCTAAATGTCCAAAGATGCATATGCTAAGAAGAAGGAATGAGGTCGAGATTCATGTCATTTACGTAGGTGAGGCCTAAGTTATGGGAGGAAATGTTGTAGTACTACAACATGAAGAGGGTGAAAACCTTATGTTTAGAAGGGTGTTGCTCAAGCCTAAATAGAAGACTGAGAATGAACTTGAATAGAGCAAGAGTTTTTAAAACTAAATGCAAGGTTTATAATAAATGCTACAATTTTATCATATAGGTTGGAAGTACAAAAATTGTGGTGTCCACAAAGGTCATCGATAAGCTAAAATAAAATTGCATCCCTCATCCAATTTCATATCAATTTTCATGGTTATAGAAGGGTCAACAAATTACTATGACATAACAATGTTGGTTGAGTTTCTATATTAGAAATTTTAGTGACCAAGTATTAATTGATGTGGTGGAGATGGACACATGTCATGTATTACGAAGAAAATCATGGTTGCTTGATAGGAAGGTTCTTTATGATGGTATGGAAAATACATATGAATCAAGTATTGTTGGGATGGGGTCCCCTGGGTTAGTGTTGGGGTTAAGATAACCCAAGTTTTGGTACAGTTTGTGTAAATAATGTAAAGTATCTGCGATTTGTGGATGCGGAGCACGTAGATGAATAGGAGTCAAAGGGGCTTAGCCCCTTGTTTTATGTAAAGTTTGAGTCAGTTTTGAGATTTACCCATGGTCCGCAGACCATGACATTGTATGAGAAAGGCTATAAATAAGTGTGTCTTAGAGATTCTAAGGCAATAATAAGAGGAAGAAGTATGAAAAACTGATAGCGAAAAGAAGTGGGCAAGATAGGAGAAGAAAGGCTCTGCAGTTGAGTGTGTAGAGGCCTGGGTAGAGTCCGCATCTGAGTGCGTGGACCCCTGCAGGTGTGTGCGTAGGGTAGTTTTGAGTCTGTAACCTTGCATTGAAGATCAATAAAGATAGTTTCCGAAGAATTATTTCATATTTTTGTTTATTTCTGTTAATGCTATATGTTGTTGATGAGTCATGTGTTTTATGGAATATTGATGGAATGTTATGTAATTCTCTTTAATAAATGTTAATGATGTACCCAATGCATGTATAAGTACTTTCACGAAGACTCTGATGAATTCTATGATGCATTTATTTATGCTTCCTATGGAGATCATACATAACATAGATGCCATAATCACCATTTGTTTTTGGGTTTTTCACATTAAGATGAGGAAATTTCACCTGGTTCATATGTCAATAATAGCTCGTACGATGAAGGAAGGAGGTTGGGGCATTTTAGATACAAAAAATTTTAATAGGTAGTTTGTAATAACCCCAATTACATTTTCCTTCTTATTGTGAATCAAAAAAACTAAACATGGGTTGAGTCAAAGGGACATTATTTCTAGGGCTATGAAGGATATGTTGTTTGGGATAGATGGCAGGTAAGGCACTAGGAACTATGTGGCATTCAGCTGATTGGAAAGCAAGATATTACAAGGCTAACAAAAAAAAAATGGAAACAAGGAACTAGGTGGATCAATTTGATTGGATTACAAGATTTGGGCCATATTAGACACTAACTACCAGGAGGTTGAGTTTGAATAATGGATAGTTTACTAAGTGGAGAGGTTAATTTATGGGAGGAGGAGGGATTTTATTCTAGAGGTTAAGTTGGCATCACTTGGGGATTCAAGTGAATATTGATTCTTGTACCCACTTGGAGGCAGCGCAGAGGAACCCTAGTTTTAGGCATCATTTTTGGGATTTCTAGTCCAATTGGAAGCATCATTTTACCACGGGAGCGGTCCTGATCTCTAGCCCTCGAATATGGCTCGGGGGTGACCATTGCATAAGGAAATTGGTTGCAGTTGTCTATGGTTGGGAGGAGAACCATCGTCCCTAATTCAATGGTTATTTTTATTGAGATAAGTGTTTCTCTCACGTTAGCTTACTCAATTATTCATACCTATTTAAAATAGGGTTGTTGATCAATGTTAATGGAAGGTCCCAAACATGTTGTGTATATTTATGCATTGAACTATATCTATAGAAAATGCAAACTATATTCCATTTTTATATTCTAATAAGTAATGAGTCACATATATATGTACTATCTGGACTGGAAGGTTTCCTGCACATTTTAGCCATAATGGGTTATTTGTCAAATATAGAAAAACGAGTTAAATTATTTGTGGAAGAGTGAATTGTGTTGACGTGAGTATTTTAAATATCATGTGTTGAAGTAAGAATGGTGTGTGGATCTATCGATATTAAGATGGAGTTAAAGATTAAAAGAATGAATCTCAACTCCTTAGAGCTCTGTAAAGTGGGCTACTCACAACCTGTGATGGAATACATGACATGAATCATGGAAAATACTAGAGGCCATACTCATTTATTGGTTTTCTTGTCTTCATATTTTGATATATTCATTATCTATAGAGATTGAATTGGTTTAATTTATATATATATCCCTTAAGATGTAAGGAAGTCCAACAAATTGAATCATTCATTCTTAATAGTGAACCCTGAGGATACCCATATCCTTTGATTCTTATTTCAATGTTGTCTAGCACCAAATCCCCATAGAGAACTATAAGTAAAGCTAGTAAACTGAATAATTCTTATTTAAAAGTAGAGGCTTACACCGTATCATTAATATTTGTGCCATAAGCATTGGCGATGAACGCTATATTCACCTACATCCAAGTATTTCCAAAGTGCATTGGCCAAATTCTTAAAAACAATACATCAATAACAATGTGTGGTTTGTGAACGTGAAATTTTCAGCTTCCTATTTGTGTTGGACTATCACTAGTAGCTAGCTTGAGAAATATATAGTTTAAGGATAGGAGAGGAATATCTAATCTTTCTCCAAGAATTCAATGTATCACAACGACTATTTATAACCTCAATTTAGCAATTAATCATGTATTATTCTACAGTTTCTACTAGGTTCTTTGTATTAGGGACAAGTTCCCTTACTTGGAGAATTCCATTCTATAGTGCATCACATTATAGGGGAGCATAGTGTATTATCACACCATATGTGCCCATTAAGATACAACGTTATGAAATGAATCATCACCATCACAAAAATTCACATAATATATCAGTGTCAGTTATGGACTACAGTCATTGCCACTACATAGCTGGTAGTAGGTTATAATGTACATGATGACTCTACTCACTAGATCATAACTCCACATGCACACAGTGTCTATCCTTAGTGTCTCCAAGCTCCTTCCCCCAATTTACTTGTGTTTCTTGGCCCTTTGCATGCATTTTTCTTTGTAAGTGTGTGATGCTCTGATTTAGAAGTTAGAGTACTTTTTTAGGAAATCCTTAGGATTTTCTTACTTTGATGAGCATTCTAATTCATTGTAAACTTTCCGTCATTGACAGAATGATGCATAATTTTATTTAGAGAAGCATTGACCTAAACTTTGAAACCAACGTTAAGGACTCATTCCTATATCAGGAGAATCCAAGACAATGAAAACCCACTATATAGAAATTGTTTTTTTTTTGCAGTCTTAGTCTACCATTAGGGGATCTAACCTTTATGTATGTCATTTGTTCCCAAACTGTGTCTCTCGCTGTTACAGAATGAATATTGACTCATTACAAATCAACTTAGAGAGTTCTAATTTATATGGTTAGGGCGACTTATAGCCATCTCTACTTCAAAAGTTCCAGTAGCTTGTTGGTCACCCTACATTGAAAGCCCACAAACACATGATGCCTATCTTTAGAATTTCCAAGTCTCCCTTAAAGATAATAGTTTTTTAGGGTAATTTCTTCTCCCTAGTTGTAATTTTCCTGTTACTCATGCAACCCTTATGCCTCCCCAGAAGCATATATACACAAATTTAAGAGTTTGCATAAAAGGCATGTATTTACAAGATTCAAGTTCTTACCTAATGGAAAGATTGATGTGCTCAGAATGAGCCATTTACTTCTTACGACATAAAGGCTTCTAGCCAGTTTCCCCATTTGACATTGTAGTACTTAATTTCCAACAATGGACCGTTGATGGTTTATAAAACATATCAACTTTTATAAAATTGTGATTTCTTAAACTTTGAACTAGTAATATAACCAGTTCAACCTAGATGCAAGGGAATGATGGATGTCTACTACATACAATACATTAATATTGCTTTGAGAAGACAATGATTTGTTCCTTGTTGCCTAGGATGGTTATAGACAATGAAAATCAAAAAAACTATTTTTCTTATCCTCTAGTTGAAAAAAATTCAATGCCCTACTTTGGAACATCCAAATCCTTATGGTATTACATGGTTCAAGGAAGCAAGACACTCTACCTTTGTATGACTCAAATGTTTTTTTACTTTTGTTGTCGATTCATTAATGGATTGTGTGGACTGTGACTCCACACAGATTGATCATTGTGACTTACTCCTTGGTAATCTTACAAGTATTCTAAGAACACATTTTATTATGGTTTTCAAAAGATTAATACGATATATGAATATATATGACAACATATGGAAATTGACTTCTTTGGTTAGTTCAAATTCATCTACTAAATTGGAACTTTTAGGAAGAATCATTGTTAATTAGGTTAATTTGTATAATTCTATGGTTCTTTGCGGTTTGAAAAGTGAAAGAAGACAATGTCATCAATATTTTTATTGCTATGAAATACCTTCTAGATCCACATGTAGATTTTTTTTAAGAATCTAAGGGGATTCTACCCATGCCGGCATTTCATCATTCTATTTTGTTCCATGATCTACCCAATCAACTTCCTTATAATGCTATTGTTATTGGTAGTGAAAAACTCAAAAGAATATTAAGAAGTTACTTGAAGAAGGTAATATTTTCCCCAACTCTTCCCGTCATGGTTCTCCTATGTTTATTATACTCGAGAACAAATAGGGTGAGTGGTGGTTTTTTATAGACTACAAGGCACTGAATATAGTAATTGTGAATAACTATTTTTTTCTTTGCATGATAAAAAATCTACTAGATCAAAGTTGGGGGAATTGTTTCATTATAAAAATTGACTTGGCATTGGGCTATCTTTGGAGTCATGTTGGACCTCAAGACACCTGGAAGACTACTTTCAAACCTAAGTTGGGATTTTTAAGTGGTTGGTGATTTCTTTTGGCTTACCAAAATTTATTCTACTTTCCAGAGCATTATCATTGATGTTTTAGGACTCATTTGAGTACTTTGTGGAAATCTATCTAGTTGGCATTTTTATTTAAAACAAAACTTGGGAAGACCATATGCGAAATGTACTGGTAATGTTGGATTTTTCTTTGTTAAAAGATGTTGTAAGCTAAGATTAAGGAATTATTGTTTGACTAAACCTTTTATGTAGGCTTCATCATAAACGAGAATGGAGTTCATGCAAATCTAGGTAAAATTAAGGTGATCAATGATTGGCCATGTCCTAATGCATTTGAATAGTTGAAGAACTTCTTGGGTAGTAAAATTTTCTACAGGAAGTTAATGTACCATTTCTCTCATATACCTTGCCCTCTACATCAACTTACTAAGAAGAATAAATTCGCATGGGAACCATGATATGAAACTATATTTTAGAATTCAGATGCTCTATAGTGCTAATTATGGTTGTTCTCTACTTGTAAATTTTTTTTTATGTAGAGACAAAAACTTCACATTATACAATAGGTGCATATCGTATGCAGGGAAGGCGTCTTATAGTTTATTGTTCATAGAATTGTGTCACTATATAGACTAAATCACAACACTATTGACAAAGAGTTTTATGCATTTATAAATATTTGACAGAGAGATTTGTGTGGATGATTTTCCATTTGTGTTTGTAGGAAAGTTTGGGATGTTGACCAAACTATCCACCCTGTGTACACCTAGGACTTAGTTAATTAAATATGGAAAATACATCTTATTAAGTAATGTGATTTCCTCTTTATCCTAGTATTGACAAAGTATCATCATTTTTTTGTAGCATCTCCATATTTGTATGATTAGCCACTCACAGTAGATATCAAATGGTGTGCCTTGTTTGAATGTTATATTACGAAGATTGCTATGACAAGAGTAGTTTTAGGTCAAATAGATGCATAGTTACCAAGGCAACTAGTTACTTAAGGTTGAAAAACTTATGTGAAGTTGGTATAAACCCTAACCTAACCCTAAAACATAAAATAAGAATTGAATTTTGGTTTTAGGGAGAAATATAATTCCTACTATATGTTTTGGGCATATGCTTTCAACCAAAGACCCGCTTGCATGGATGTAAGCAACTCTAGGTTTGTTTATAGACAATGATATTCAAAAGAACCTTTTCTCTCATTCTCTAGTTGAAAAAAATTCAATTCCCTACTTTTGAACATCCATATCCTTATGGTATTGTATGGTTCAAAGAATAAAGACACTCTTCCTTTGCGTGAATCAAATGTTTAGTTACTTTTGTTATCAAGTCACCAATGGATTTTGTGGATTGTGACCCCACACCAACTGATTATTATGACCTACTCCTTGGTAATCTTACTTGTATTCTAAGAACACATTTTATTATGGTTTAGAAAAGATCAATATGATATATAAAAAAGGATGACACCATATTGAAATTCACTTCTTTGGTTAGTTCAGATTTGTCTACTAAACTGGAACTTTCAGGAAGAACCATTATTAATTAGGTTAATTTGTATAAATATACGGTGCTTTGTGATTTGAAAAGTGAAAGTAGACAATGTCATAAATATTCCTAAGCTACAAAATCCCTCCTAGATCCACATGTAGATGTTTTTAAAGAATATAAGTGGATTTCACGTGTTGACCAATCAAGTGTCAAATACCCCATGAGCAGAGTACATTTCAAAGTTTTCCATCATTTTCAAACCAGTCAGAATTTTCAGACTTCATTATTTCTTTGCAGTGTTTGGTCATCTTGTTGTAAGCCAAATTTTGCATCCCTCTAAGGATGATGTAAAAAATTATCTTAGTATGATGAATATAAAGCCATGTAACACATCTAGATAGATTAAGATTTTTTTCTAGAGTGTTTTCTCTGTAGGGAGTTTCTTTCCTTAGCTAATTATTTGTGTTTCTTAACACTAAATAATTGGTTAAGTTTTTCTCCCACACATCCCCCAAAGCTAGAGTGAGGCTTGATGGTAAACTCTTAGGAGAGTCCTAGTGTATAGATTCAATGTAAAATGTCATACTAGATCTATAAAGTTTCACAGAATTTGGTTATGTCTAGAGGTCAAATTTTAATTGTTAAAATTCCTCTTATGAATGGATTTTTTATGTAATGTTTGATGTAAAGATGCAAGAAAGTGATATCTGTAGAAGTTGTAGGGGGTATGGGTACTTAAAATTATACCTCAACACCTCAAATTCTATCTAGACACATTTTGAGTGTGGAAAAATATGTTTAAACCCCTCTAGAGTCATACTTTTTATTTTCCAACAAAAAATGGAAAAATAATTCGCCGGAAATTGTTGAGAAAAATAAAATTGTCTGCAAGTGAAAAAAAAATAAAAAAAAATGGAAGAGGACTTTCCCGAGAAAGGAATCAAGTAAAAATTTATGGAATCTCCACAAATCAAGCAAGGAAAAGTCCCACAAGAAATTTGCTGAATTAATTTCCAAGAAAAATCATTTTTTTAATAAGATGGTCCAAGTTGGTTAAGTTGAATGAGAAATTTTCGAGGAGAAAATTTAGAAAAGATATTTTTTGGACTGAGATCAAATTTTTGGTCAATCGAACACCATCTTCAAGGGAAAATGAACTACATTCTCAAGATCGGCGTGGGCAACCAAGGGATGAGATTAATTAGGCATGGATCAAGCCTTCAACCGGTCGTTTTCTTCTGGGATCAGGTAAGATTTGTACAATTCGTTGGGCCTATTCGTTTTCACTTGGAGAGGTATCTAATCTCTCATTTTTTCTATAAATTGAGCTCAAAACTCCCCATTTTAACATAATCATAAATCTAGTTCTTGGCTACTAAAGCTTTGATACAATATTGTATTGGAAATTAGTTTTTGTGGGTCAGTTCATGTTGGTGTTCCTCTTGTATCTTCTATGGTAAATTCTTTATGATTTCTTTTCTTAATGCTCTATTGGTTTTAAATTTAAATTATTGCTATTTCACTAGCTAGTTTGTGGATTTACTATTTGGACAAGAATCTTGCATTAGTCTTTGAGTTTAGAAAATCATTTTTTAAATTAATCGATCTAGTAGATATCTCTAGATATTTTGTTTCATTGTGTTATCTAATTCTTTATTATCTAACAATTTTATCTGAAGTGTGTAGAGATCATTTTATTATTCAGATCTTGGGCGTTAGAGGGTGTCTTTAGTTGCACTGGCTAACTTCCAAGATATAGAAGTGAAGAGCCTACTTCATTTTCTATCAAAGACTTATCTAACAAACTTTGCAAGGGTTTCTTGGCCATTTCTTGTGAAAAAATTAGTTATCTCATCTATTTCTCTCTACTAGTGTGTTATAACCTATTATTGAACAAATATCGCTATTTAAAGCTTGTATTTTAATACCCAAGAGCATAGTTGTACTCACACTCTTTGGGTAAATTAATTTGTAAATTTTGTAAATAATTTGTGAATTTTTACTAACCCTTATTGTGTATAAAGTTCATTTTTTTGTACATACTTAATTCTTATGTTGTAGATCTAAGCTTCTCTCTAGTGATCTATGCAGATCTTTAAGGAGATTTGTGGATTTAAAGATTTCAAAGTGATTTTGAAGGGATCCTTTTGGACGCTAATGGATAAATTGAATTACCTTTTTGAAAACCCTCCAAACCTCTATTCATTGAACACAACCCTCATAAAGTTTTCTTGTAGATTTTCCTCTTGAAGAATTAGATGACTAGGGTTTCTAGCTGAGCAAATTAATTTTTGGGAGTCATCTTCCTTTTCCTAGCAAATCAATTTTTTTTTGGGAAATCACTTCAATTTGAGAGGTTGTTTTCCCTTCTTGAATTAAGATTGAATCAATTTTGAACTATTTGCAAGCAATTTGAGATTTAAAAATTTTGAGGGGTTTACATCTTAAATGATGCAAGAGCATCTAACCACGCTTAATCAAAATTTAAATTCAAAACTGTGAAAGGGGAAACGTGGACAATCATTGTAAATCGAGGCAAATTCTGTTTAAACAGAGCTAAATTGATGCAATTGATAAGACTCTGGAAGGCTTGATTAAATGTAATTATTTACCATGCATGCGTATAGAGAGATTTAGGGGTTTGATTGAGAGATTGTGGGAGAAACTCATGGATCTTAAACGATTCCTCCCTTTGTAATTTCCTATATAAGAGAGTTTGTGTTGTGTGAAAGAGATATAGAGTATGCAATGTAGCCGCAAGGAAATTTGTGACTCGAGCCGTGAGGCCTTAGCCTATAATCGAGTTCTGTTTATAATTGAAATATGTGTGTTATTATACATCTAGGCGAAGTCTGGATTTTGTGTGTCTGTGTATTGTTTACCTATATATTCTTTACTGTAAATTCGTAAATTGTGTGTGCGAGTGTAAGGGACGAAGTTCCTATGAACTCCGTCTTAAACAAATATGGACGAGATAAATTTTTGTTGTAATTCCACTGACAAGCGAACAAGAGATCCGTTAGATTTGAGAACTGATCAATGGAGGAGAGTTTCAATTGCAACTAGAGTCGATTGAATAGCACAGCAGAAAGCATCAGATCAACTAGATCAACGGATAATATCGACGGAAGATGAATGGCAAAGATTAGAACCACGTGTTAGCAGAATAGAAGAGTGGTCTTCATAGGCGGTAAGTAGTATCTCGCGTGTCCTAAAAGCTATAAATGGTATTCTATAATTTCACGCGATTAACCTTAGTGGGCGACATGTAGCACGAGAAAACTACTTTTCTCACACACTTTCGATCTGATATCTGTCGTGCAAGAATTCATGCAAGATAAAAGTTGGATCACACGGGATTGATCGACGACGAAGATCGCCCAAGCTAGTTGGCGAGCGAGTGATGTGACAACCATTGGATCGGACAAGACAGATCGACGGTGGAGATTTGGGGCACACAAAAGTCAAACGTTGAAATAACTATGTCAGCTATGGGACACACGGTTGACACTGATTGGTCAAGTTTGTTGTGAAGTCCGTTGATTGTAATGCTTTCGATGTATACGTGGGCCCATAACCCATAGGTCCAAGCACAAATTTTGTAAATATGCAGATTTGCTGCATCAAAGTGGTATCAGAGCAGAAGAATATTCTGCATGCAAAAGAAGGAGGTACAATTATGTTGTTGATTGGAAAGTTTGTGGTCTTTATATTTTCGTACAGGTAGCGGCAAAATAAGGTGAGAATATTGCAGCAGCCTAGAGCTAGGAGTGCTCAATTGATTCCAGAAGACAGAACCAGAGAGATGTCGAAAGACTAAGATCAGAGGAGAGAAGCTTGATGAGGTATCAGCTAGCAGGGAGGACTTGTTACTGCAGAGGTTTTGTTGCAA
>APFE030525228.1:0-12213 GCA_000404065.3 Pinus taeda
AAAATGTAATAAATTTCTTAGGATATAGGATTTAGGGTTTACGGTTAAAAATGTTATAAAGTTCTGAGGGTTTACAGTTTATGGTTTTAAAAAGTTACAAGACACTTTATAAAATGTAATAAAATGCCTAACTTTTAGGGTTTATAACACTTGACAAAAATGTTATAAAACACTTGTTAAAATGTTTTAAACTACTGAGGGTTTAGGGTTTAGGGTTTAGGGTTTCAGGTTTGGATTTTAAAATGTTGTAAAATTCTTAGGGTTTAGGGTTTGGGGTGTGGGTTTTAGGGTTTAGGGTTTATGGTTTATAATGCTTTGAAAAATTATTTTAATAAATACTTAAACAAAACTTACAAAACCATTCTCAAAATGTTATAAAATGCTTAGGGTTTAACGTTTATGAATCATGGTTTGGATTTTAGGGTTTATGGTTTAGTGTTTATAACACTTTAGTAAATGATTTTAATAAACAGTTAAATAAAATTCACAAAACACTTCTAAAATGGTTATAAAATCATTATGGGTTTATGGTTTACGGTGTATAACACTTTAGTAAATTCTTTAATAAGCGCTTAAGTCAAAGTTACAAAACACTTTATAAAATGTTATAAATAGGTTACGGTTTAGGGTTTAGGTCTTACCATTTAGGTTTTTGGGTTTATTGTTTATGGTTTATAAGAATTGAGTAAATGGTTTAAGGGGTTAGTGTTTAGGGTTTATAATACCTTAGTAAATTCTTTTAGTGTCTAGGCATTAGCCTTTAATAATTAGGCAATAGGGTTTGGGGTTTGGGTTTAGGGTTTAGGGTTTATTAGGGATAGTAGTAGTAGTAGATTAGTAGTTGTAATAAAATTTACAAAACACTTTTTAAATTGTTGTAAAATTCTTAGGTTTTAGTTTTTACGTTTACGATTTGGGGTTTACAACTGGGAGTTTCGGATTCAAGGTTTCTCATTTAGGTTTTAGTGTTTAGGGTTTTTAAAATGTTATAAAATTCTCAGGGTTTAAGGTTTACTGTTTGGGGATTAGGGATTAGTATTTAGGGTTTATAAAAATTTATTAATACTTTGATAAACACTAAAATAAAAGTTACAAAATGTTTTTAGATGTGTTATAAAATTATTAGTGTTTAGGGTTTAGAGTTTAGGGTTCGGGGTTTAGGGTTTGGGATTTAGTGTTTAGGGTTTGGGATTTAGGGTTTACAGTTTACGGTTTAGAGTTTAGGGTTGAGGGTTTACAAAATGATTTTTAAAATGTTATAAAATTCTTAACATTTAGGTTTCATGATTTAGGGTTTAAGGGTTTGGGGTTTAGGATTTAGGGTTTAACATTTAGGGTTTAGGGTTTAAGGTTGAGGGTTTAGGGTTTACAGTTTTGGGATTTAGGGTTTAGGGTTTCAAGTTTATTGTTTAAGGTTTATAAGACTTTAGTAAATTCATTTAATAAACACTTAAATAAAATTTATAAAAGATTGTTTGAAATGCTATAAAATGTTTAGCGTGTTTACGGTTTCTGGTTTAAGATTTGATGATTAGGGTTTAGGCTATAGGGTTGACAGTTTAGGGTTTAGGATTTATAACACATTAGTACGTTCCTTTAATAAAAACTTAAATAAAAGTTACAAAATGCTTTGTAAAATGTTATAAAATGCTTAGGGTTTAGAGTTTAGGGTTTCAGGTTTAAGGTTTATAACACTTTAGTAAATTCTTTTAATAAACACTCAAATAAGAGTTACAAAATGATTTTTAAAATGTTGTAAAATTCTTAGGTTTTAGGGTTTAGGGTTTATAACACTTTAGTAAATGCTTTTAATAAACACTTAAATAAGAGATACAAAATTCTTTTAAAAATGTTATAAAATGCTTAGCGTTTAGGTTTTGGCGTTTAGGGTTTAGAGTTTAGGTTTTAAAGTTTATGGTTTATAACACTTCATTAAATGCTTTCAATAGACACTTAAATAAATGTTAGAGAACACTTTAAAAAATGTTATAAAATACCTATGTTTTAGGCTTTATGGTTTAGTGTTTAGGGTTTATGGTTTACGGTTTGGGTTTTAGGGTGTAGAGGTTAGTTTTAATAACACTTTATTAAATTATTTGAATAAAAACTTAAATAAAATATACAAAACCCTTTTTAAAATGTCATAAAATGATTAGGGTTTATGGTTTAGGATTTAGGGTTTGGGGTTTAGGGTTTATTGTTTAAGGTTGAGGGTTTAGGGTTTGAAACACTTTTGTAAATAATTTTAATAAACATTTAAATAAAATTTATAAAACACTCTTTAAAAAGTTATAAACTCCTTTGGTTTTATTGCACAGGGTATAGGCTTTGGGATTTAGGGTTTAGGGTTTGTAACACTTTATTAATTGATTTTAATAAACACTTAAATAAATGTTACAAATCGATTTAGGTTTAGTGTTGAGGGTTTAATAAACGCTTAATTAAAAGTTACAAAATGCTTTTCCAAATATTATAAAATTCTTAGCATTTATGGTTTAGGTGTTAGGATTTGTGGTTTGGGGTTTGGATTTTAGAGTTTATGCTTTATGGTTTAGGGCTTATAACAATTTAGTAAATGATTTTAATAAACAGTTAATAAAAGTTGCAAAACGCTTTTTAAAATGTTATAAAATGCCTAGGGTTTAGTATTTGGGATTTAGGTTTTAGGATTTATGGTTTATAACACTTTATTAATTTCTTTCAATTAACACTTAAATAGGTATTACACAACACTTTTTAAAATGTTATAAAATACTTACTTTTTGTGGCTTTAGGGTTTAGGGTTTAGGGTATAGGGTTTACAGTTTAGGGTCGATGGTTTGGGTTTTAGGGTTTAGAGATTAGTTTTTATAAGACTTTATTAAATTCTTTCAATAAAAACTTAAATAAAAGTTACAAAACCCTTTTTGAAAACTTATAAAATACTTAGGCTTTAGGGTTTGGGGTTTAGGGTTTAGTGTTTAGGATTAATGGTTTACGGTGTGTAACACTTTAGTAAATTCTTTAAAAAAAAACTTAAATAAAAGTTACAAATAATTCTCTAAAATGTTATAAAATGCTTTTGTTTTAGATTTTAGGATATAGGCTTTTTTATTTAGGGTTTAGGTTTATAACACTTTATTAAATTATTTTAATAAACACTAAAATAAATGTTACAAAAAAAAAATTAAAATGTTAAAAAATGCATTGAGTTTAGGTTTTAAAATATGATAAAATTATTAGGGTTTACAGTTCATAATACTAGTTAAAATTTTAGAAAATGCTTAGGATTTAGTGCTTAGGGTTTATTGTTTAGAGTTTAGGGTTTATAGAACTTTAGTAAATGATTTTAATAAACACTTAAATAAAATTTACAATACCCTTGTTAAAATGTTATAAAATGCTTAAGGTTTAGTGTTTGAGATTTAGGTTAGGGTTTAGGGTTTGGGGTTTAGGGTTTATAACACTTTATGAAGCTCATGTGATAAACACTTAATTAAAAGTTACAAAACACCTTTTAAAATGTTATAAACTCATTAGGGTTTAGGGTGTAACATTTAGGGTTCAAGGTTTAGGATTTCGTGTTTAGGCTTTAGGGTTTACAATTTATAACACTTTAATAAATGGTTTTAATAAACACTTGAATAAAAGTTACAAAACACTTTTTAAAATGTTATAAAATTCTTAGGTTTTAGGGTTTAATGTTTAGGGTTTAGGGTTTAGGATTTATAAGAAATTAGTAAATTCGTTTAATAAACACTTAAATGGAAGTTATGAAATGATTTTTCAAATGTTCTTAAATTCTTAGGGTTTAGGGTTTACATTTTACGGTTTAGAGTTTATAAAACTTTAGCAAATTCTCTGAATAAACACTTAAATAAAAGTTACAAAAAGCTTTTTAATATGCTATGAAATTCTGAGGATTTAGGATTTAGGGTCTCGGGTTAGCGTTTAGGGTTTAGACTTTAGAGCTTATAACACTTTAGTAAATGATTTTAAGAAAAACTTAAATAAAAGATAAAAAAATGCTTTTTAGAATGTTATAAAATGCTTAGGGTTTAAGGTTTATGGTTTGGGGTTTAGGTTTTAGGATTTATAACACTTAAGTAAATTCTTTTAATAAACACAAATAAAAAGATCCAAAATGATTTTTAAAATAATATAAAATGCTTAGGGTTTAGGGTTTAGAGTTTGTGATTGATGGTTTGGGTTTAGGGCTTAGGTTTTAAGGTTTATAACACTTCATTAAATGATTTTAATAAATACGTAAATAAAAAGTAAAAAAATTCTTTTTAAAATGTTATAAAATTCCTAGGGTTTAGGGTTTAGGGTTTGGTGTTTAAGGTTTAGGGTCTAGGATTTATAACAATTTAATAAATGATTTTAATAAACACTTAAATAAAAGTTATATAACTCATTTTAAAATGTTATAATATGCCTAGGGTTTAGGGTTTAGTGTTTAGGATTTAATGTTTAGTTTAGGGTTTATTTTTTAGGGTTTACAATTTATAAGACCATAGTAAATTCTTTTAATAAAAACTTAAAAAAATGTTAAAAGACAATTTATAGAATGTTATAAAATGCTTAGTGTTTAGGGTTTAAAATGTTATAGAATGCTTACGATTTAGGGTTTAAAACACTTTAGTAAATGCCTTTAATAGATACCTAAAAAAAGTTACAAAACACTTATTAAAATTTTATAAAATACTTATGGTTCAGGGTTTAGGGATTAGGTTGAAAATGTTGTAAAATTATTAGGGTTTAGGATTTAGAGATTATAGCACTTTGGTAAATGATTTTAATAAACACTTAAAAAAACGTTACAAAATGATTGTTGAAATGTTATAAAATGATTAGGGTTTATAACACTTTAGTAAATGTTATAAAATGCTTAGGGTTTAGGGTTTGGGGTTTAGGGTTGAGGGTCTAGGGTTTAGGGTCTAGGGGTTAGGGTTTATAACACTTTAGTAAGTTATTTTAATAAACACTTAAAAAAAATTACAAAAATCTTTTTAAAAATTCATAAAATTATTAGAGTTTAGTGTTTAGGATGTAAGGTTTGGGGTTTAAGGTTTAGCCTTTAAGGTTTAAGGATTAGGGTTTAGGGTCAATAAGACTTTAGTAAATTATTTTAATAAACACTTAAATAAAAGTTACAAAAATGTTTTGAAAATGTTATAAAATGCTTAGGGTTTAGGGTTTGGGGTTTTGAGTTTGGGGCTTAGGGTTTAGTATTTAGGGTTTTGGGTTTTGGGTTTATAAAACTTCAGTAAATTATTTTAATAAACACTTCAATAAAATATATGAAACACTTGTTAAAATTTTATAAAATGGTTAGGGTTTAGGGTTTATAAGTAAACGCTTTTAATAAACATTTAAAAAAGGTTACAAAACTCTTTAGAAAATATTATAAAATGCTTAGCATTTAGGGTTTACAGTTTATAACACTTGAGTAAATTATTTTAAGAAACACTTAAAAAAAGTAACAAAATGCTTGCTAAAATGTTATAAAATAATTGTGGATTAGAGTTTAGGGTTTAGGGTTTAGGAGGTAGGGTTTGTAGTTTAACGTTTAGGGATTAGGTTTTAGGGTTTATAACACTTTAATAAATTCTTTAATAGATACTTAAATAAAAGTTACAAAAAACCATTTTTAAAAGGTTATAAAAATTTTAGGGTTTAGGGTTTCGGGTTTCGGGTTTGGGGTTTTGGGTTTGGGGTTTAGGGTGTAGAATTTTGGGTTTGGGTATATAAAACGTCATTAAATTCTTCTCATAAACACTTAAATAAAATATACGAAACACTTGTTTAAATTTTATAAAATTTTTAAGGTTTAGGATTTATAACGCTTTTGTGAATTCTTTTAATAAACACTTTAAAAAAGGTTAGAATACACTCTTTCAAATGACATAAAACTCTCAAGGTTTATGGTTTAGGGTTTGGGGTTTGGGGTTTTTAACACTTTCGTGTCCGTCTCCACCATTGTTTCTTAGGCATATGGGACCGAATATGACCAAGGGTCGGGGCTGGTAGCCCAACCCCTCCCTCCTAAAGCTCTAAACTTAAACATTATATAATAGTTTGGTCTATGCTATGTTAAGAACTACCATGTGGCATGTCAGTGAAGTAATCCATTATGGAGTGGGAGGTCAAGTGTTTAAATTCCTTAGACCTCACTCAGACGCATACTAAAATTTTAACTGACCCTAGGGTTCCATGTGGTAGCATATGACTGGGCCACACGACACCCAATTATTGGTCTACATAAAACGAGCACAAACCAATCAAATGTGCCAAAAATAAACGAACTAGAGGATGACACATAGCAAGCTATCATTAAATCATGCCTTACACAGACACTCTGCTAACTCACTATATGATCAACCTAGTCAACTAACTAGTCAGCGGACCTACTGGAATTTTAATTCTCTTGCTAAATAATGAGCACATGATAACTTGAGCATATGGTGTCAGATTGAGGTAAAACAAATGTCATTGGATTGAGAACAACAAGCACTTCAATTTAATGCTACATTTAAGAATTTCTCGACACTTTCATTTTTGAGAAAAATTGTGATCAGCTGATCATCTGTGGAATTGAAGATCTTTAGTTTCCTATTGGTCAAGTAATTTCCAGAAAGAATGTAATTTTTTTTTGTAAGATGAGGTAGTTCCTTTCTTTTTCTATTCATATAAATCCAGGTTAAGCCATATACATCGTTTTGGTGTTCTCAACCCGCCCAAATGGGAAAACGAGTCTGTTGGCCACCTCAAATTAAAATATTCCATCCACTACCTAAAAATGGGTAAGTCTATTAGTCCATACTAAGTATACTTCACAATAGGAAAAATTAAACATATATCCAGTAGTCATGAAAATAGGAAAAATGATGAAATATTGTCCTCAAAATCTAGCCATGGAGGCAATAGCTCGGCTTAAGGGTCATTCTTCATAACCCTCGAGTGGTATCACCTTTGCTCGATGTGCTAGAATGAGTTGCTTCAACTGTTGATGGATTTTGTCCAACTTACTATCTTGCATAATCATGGTGATTTGCAGGTTCTTCATTTCTTTTTTCATGTTAGGCATGCCTTGGGCTAGTTCCACCATTTTTCCTGTAACTTGCTCCAGCGCCCTTCCTAGTAGGCATTTCAACACGTAGTAAACATGCAAGGCCTATTTATATCGGGTCATACGACCTCTCGTGTTACGTGGGTTTGGGATGAGATCCCCCCACTCTTCCATTTCTGGCTTTGAGTCATCCTCCATTACATTTTCCTCCATCTCCTTAATTAGTCTACGTATGTCCTCAACTGTGCCCTCTTTATACACCCTTTCCACCTCCTCGTTGGTTTTCCTCATCTTTCTATGGCTGCGTCTCTGTGGGGCCACCGAATAGGTTTCATAATTGTTGTGGCCAGGTTGGTTAGACTGGCCCCTTCCACCACTCCCCCTTCCCTATCCCGTCCGCTCCATTTTGCCTCTTACTATCACCTGTGTATCCTGTCCAATAGAGAATCTTAGATTCTCTACCATTGTCTTTTTTCTCCTCTCCTGAGTACCCATTCCCCTAAATTGGCCTTCAACACAAAAATTTCTCCCTCTGGTCAGACTGCTCTCAATCCTTCCTCCCATTGTCCCAGATAATTGGGTAACCTTTATTGTCTTCCCCATTTCCCAGATTGTTTCTTTATCCTCCTCAAGCGATCCCTGATCCTCTCCATTGCAGAAATCTATAGGGGTTTTGCCCTGGTTGCCTTGGTTTCTTCCCATTTTTGTGCCCTTCCTCCTTACTACCATCTTTAAAGGATTTAACCCCCTCTGATATAATTCTCCCTTTATTTTCTACTCCTAGCTCTCCCTCTTCTTCCATCAAACTATTAACAATTAAGCAAATTACAGGATTCAGCTTTACGCAAACATACCCGAACCTGTGCATCGCCTCTGGTGAAACCAACTTGTCCTCTGCTCCTGCTGTCTTCCTCCTTCGCTTCTTTGTGACCAACCTCATTACCCTCTCCTCTCTTGTTTTCCTTCTATCAACATTCCCACGTCTAATCAATCTAGCGCCGCTGATTTCTGCTATTTCTTCCCCCACTCCCTTGTTAGCTCTATTCCTCGGGCGGTTGTTCCATCTGCATGCCTCCCCCGCATCCTGTTTTATTATGGGAATGTTGGGAGGCTAGCACTGCCATCCATTCCCCTCCACGATCCGTTCCCATGTCATCTTCCCATCTCTCATCCCTATCGGGGGAGAAAGAATGTAAATTTGACTTGGTGAAGGTATTGTTTTTATTGTAAAACTAAATCTAGCTTCCAAGAATACCCCTATTACAAAAAAAATGTTCGATTGCAACATTTGATGTATGAAATTCGATGAATGACAAATAATTCTTCCTAAATTTCAGGAAAAAGCATTGCTTCCCTTTAACTTTCTTTGAATACCCAAAACGAGTCATATTTGTATAACTATTAAAATATTAGATCGTATACTAGCTGTTGGAGAGTGTTCGTGATTATTTGATATATCTTCTTACACTCTACTCCCAAATTGGAATTCAAAAATAATAATTCAAATATTTATCGATATGATAGCACAATTTATATTCACCTCCCTTTTTTAATGTCTAAGGGACACATAAGTTATTGGTAGATTATTTGCACAACCTAAGATAACACATGAAGGAAAATTCGATAAATACAAAATGGTGGAGGCACCTATCATGATGTCACTTACTTCAAATTATGAGTAATTAGTGTGCCCATATAATAATTGACCTTTGGATTTACGCCCATCCCATGAAATATAGGTACTTAAATCTACCAAAGCATAAGAACTTTGGCCTATTTTACTAAAATTCAATAATAAACTATTGGGTGAGATTATGGTTTCCTCTTGTTTAAAATGCATTTTTGAATGCATAAATAGATTTAACACCTACTCCATTTAGGGAAAAATTTACAATTAAATATTCCGAGAAAGGGGCCAAAACATCTATTAGAGTACACCCTTAAATGTTTGCAATATTCATTCTAATTTTCATACACCAAGATCATGATGGAGGAGTTATTTAGGTATTGGATAAAAGGAATCTAGATTTAGTGTGAGATTTGTTTTCTTTGTTGTCCCTTTCCTTTCTCTTTCAAGTTTGTATACCTTCACATTGGTTCAAGTTTGGGTGAACCTAGGCATCAAAGAGAAATTTGAATATGATAAAATACGAAAGTGAACTTGCATCAAGATATTTCCATGGATAGATGCATAAACCAACATTGTGTAATGTACAAATGTGTAGAGATCATATAGCATATGTAGGCGATAGAATGATAAGAGACATGCAAGAAACTAACGAGAGGTGTCCATAGGGACCTTACATTGGTGTGACTATCATGAAATGTAGGAGAAGAACCTACAAATGGAAGAACAAGAATAGACAAGGCACCACAAGACACAAGGTAGAGACGGTGGTCCAAATTTGGTATTTGAGAAAAATCAAATAGTTTAGGAAGAATTTTTGTAACTTTTATTTAAGTGTTTTTTAAAAGAATTTACTAAATTTTTACAGACCCTAAACCATAAAAATAAAACCCTAAACCCTAAACACAAAAAAATAAACCCTAAACCCAAAAATGTAAACCCTAAACCCCAAACCCCAAACCCTAAACCGTAAACCCTAGACCCTAACCATTTTATAACATTTTAAAAATTGTTTTGTAACCTTTATTTAAGTGTTTACTAAAATCGTTTAGTAAGATGATGTAGACCCTAAACACTAAATAGTAAACCTAAACCCAAACCCCAAACGTTACACCCTAAACCGTAATCATTTTATAACATTTTAAAAAGTATTTTGAAACTTTTATTTAAGTTATTATTAAAAAAAATTACTAAAGTCTTATAAACCCAAAACCCTAACCTCTAAACCCTAAATCCTAAACCCTAAATCATAAACCCTAAACCCTAAACCCAACACCTTAAACCCTCAACCCTAAACCTTAAATCCTAAGCCCCAAACCATGAACATTAAACCCTAAACCATAAGCATTTTATAACATTTTAAAAGAGTTTTGTGATTTTTATTTAAGTGTTTATTAAAATATTTTACTAAAGTGTTATAAACCCTCAACCCTAAACTGTAAACCACACACCCTAAACCCTAAACCCTAAACCCTAAATGCTAAACGCTAAACCCTAATAATTTCATAACATTTTAAAAAACATATTATAACATCTATTTAAGTGTTTATTAAAATAATTTACCAAACCCCAAACCATAAACCCTAAACTCTAAATACTAAGCATTTTATATCATCTTAAGGAAATTTCTAACTTTTATTTAAGTGTTTATTTGGAGGATTTATTAAGTCTTATAAACCCTAGACTCTTAACCCTAAACCGTAAGCAATTTATAACATTTTAAAAAGTTTTTTTAACATTTATTTAAATTTTTATTATAAGAATTTACTAAAGTATTATAAACCATAAACTCTAAGCATTTTATAGCACTCTAAAAAGTGTTTTGTAACTTTTACTTAATTTTTTATCAAATTAATTTACGAAGGTGTCAGAAACCATAAACAATAAAAACTAAACCCTAAACTATAAACCCTAAAATTTCTAACTTTTATTTAAGTTTTTATTTGGAGGATTTATTAAGTCTTATAAACCCTAGACTCTTAACCCTAAACCGTAAGCAATTTATAACATTTTAAAAAGTTTTTTTAACATTTATTTAAATTTTTATTATAAGAATTTACTAAAGTCTTATAAACCATAAACTCTAAGCATTTTATAGCACTCTAAAAAGTGTTTTGTAACTTTTACTTTATTTTTTATCAAATTAATTTACGAAGGTGTCAGAAACCCTAATAATAAAAACTAAACCCTAAACTATAAACCCTAAACTCAAAAACCTAAACCCGAAATGCTAAACCCTAAGCCTTTTATAACATTTCAAAAAGCATTTTGTAACTTTCATTTAAGTGTTTATTAAAACAATTTACTAAAGTGTAATAAACCCTAAACCCTATACCCTATACCCCAAACCGCAAACCCTAAACCCTATACCTTATACCCTAAAACCTAAACCCTAAGCATTTCATAAAATTTTAAAAAGTGTTTTGGAACTCTTTTTATGTGTTTATTAAAAGAATTTACTAAAGTGTTATAAACTTTAAACACTAATCCCTAAAACCTAAACCCTAATTAGATTATAACATTTTAAAGAGTGTTTTGTAACTTTTATTTAAGTGTATATTAAAAACATTTACTAAATTATTATAAACCCTAAACACTAAATGCTAAAGCCTAATAATTTTATAACATTTTAAAAGCTATTTGTAACTTTTATTTAAGTGCTTATTAAAAGAATTTACTAAAATGTTATCAACACTAAACCCTAAACCCCCAAACCGTAATCCCTAAACCATAAACCCAATAATTTCATGAGTATCTATAATAAGGGAAGACCACACCTCAGTATGTGAGTGTAGGAGGGAGAAAATCGTGATACATGAGATACGCCGACCTTTGTTTTTCCACCCTTCTTCATAAACCTTTTGAGTTTTATTTATTTTTCTTCATAACTCCTCGAGGCTCCATGGGATGAATGCACTATGTGTACTATGTAGCAGTGGATAACCGTTTAACATGGGGTGGTTCATCCCTACACCCTAAACCTTAAACCCTAAACCCATAAACCCAAAATCATAAACACTAAACCCTAAGCATTTTATAACATTTTAAAAAGTGTTTTGTAACTTTTATTTAGGTGTTTATCAAAACAATTACTAAGTTGTTATAAATGTGAAAACATGATCCATAAACCCTAAACCCTAAACCCTAAACCAAAAATCTTAAAACTTAAACCCTAAGCATTTTATAAATTTTTATTAACCCTAAACTCTTAACCCTAAACCCTAAACCCCAAACCCTAAATCCTAAACCCTAAATTCTAAACCCTAAACCCTAGGCATTTTATAACAATTTTGAAAATGTTTTGTAAATTTTATTTAAGTGTTTACTAAAAACATTTAATAAAGTGCTATAAATCATAAACCCTAAACTCTAAAGCATAGACCCCTAACCCTAAACACTAAATTGTCAACCCTAAACCCTAAGTATTTTATAACATTTTAAAAAGTGTTTTGTAAATTTTATTTAAATGTTTATTAAAACCATTTACTAATGTGTTATAATTCCTAAACCCTAAACTCTAAACCCTAAACACTTG
>APFE030525231.1:5142-62369 GCA_000404065.3 Pinus taeda
AAAAAAAAAAAAAATTAAAATAAAAAACAAGAAAATATGAAGAAAATGACCACTTCAAAAACTATCAAATTTGGAAAATAATTATTTACATTTCATACACTAGAAAATTTAACGTCAAAAAATAGGTCTTTTAAAAAAAGGGTGTGATGCAGAATACTCACTTTTTAAAATCAGTATGAAAATCACTACCATTCTAAAACGTAATGTACATAAAAAAAATTAAAGTGCCAAAAACTATGCTCTAAAAAAAACATGTGTGTTCTGCATCACCCCTTTCAAAATCAGGTCACTTTTTTGCTATCTCTACGAAACGGGTAACAATATCAGTTCTTGTTTCAAAGTTTACATTGTTCCTTGTTGTTGTTTCTTTTTGGTTTCATTTCGGGATGAAGCTTCCAATAGTGACCCTCTCTAGAACGATGTTTACATGTAATTTTCTCTCCTTTTTTGATAGATGCATTTTTCTTTGCCTTACCTTTGGAATCCTTTTCTTTTCCCTTACTCCTAAATGGGTTTTTACTACCTTCTTCCAGGGTGTTTTTCCCTCTTTCCTCAAGATGAGTGGCTTGCACACACACATCATCTAAATTATTGGGATTAAACATTAAGATAGTATGCCTATGGTAACTGTGTAAACCCTATATATACTTCAACAAAGTGTCCTATGACTACAAATCTACACCTAACATGAGAGACCTTTTTCTGAATTCTTGGGTGTAATCTTGCACATTTTGACCTTTTAGCTATCTAAAGTTCTGCCAATTCATGATGGATTTCTACATATAAGCTAGAGGATAGAATTGTCTTGTAACTGTAGTAATGAAATCATTCCAAGAAATATAGATCTTACTGTTTTTTTTAATCTCCTCTGGGGTCTTTGATTCCCACCATACTAGTGTTGCACCCTTCATTTTCAAGGAAGATAATTGAATCTTTATGTCATCCTCTTGATGGTTTTGAATCCTGCAATAGACCTCCAACTGGTGAATCCAATTATCAGGCTTCTTTGCATTCACTTCACCATTATAAACGAGCAACTCAAAGTTAACATCAAGTTTTAGAAAAGGTGATTTACCAGTTCCTTTTTAAGAATGATGATGAGTATGAGTAAGGGTTGTATTAGTGGAAGAGTGTGAATATGCTTGTGAAGAAGAAGATGAAGAAGATGATGGAGAGGGTGGAGGTTTGTCTCCATTCCCATTACCTCATTTTCCATTACCTCCTCTTGAAGAGCTTTCCCCTTTTGGAGGTCTAGAACTTTCTCCTTGCAGCCTGCTATTCCTCTCTTCATAAAGGACCTTATCCATATTTGTCATATCAAAGAAAGCCTTTTTGAAGGTCTTCTCATATTCTATCATGTTTGTAGGTTCTCCTTCATAAGGCATGATCTCTGGAGTCTCAATTGTAACTTGAGGCTGAACTAGTGTTGGAAATTGCGGAAACCTTGATCTTCTTCCACTTGACCCAACTTCAGGGAATCCAACCAGCTTTCCCTCACCTCTTTTGAGGTTTAACCTTGTAATCATGACATAAACTTGCAAACAATTAAATCCTTCTTTCATTGTGCTTAAGGATTTGAAGAAATTTCACTGATGTAGGAGTGTTTCATTGGTGTACTCCCCCGTTCAACTGCACGAGAGTACCATCTTCATTTTTACTGTTGGCTGAAAAATGTGTGAGTGAATTCGATTGTAAAACTTATACATTCTTCTGACCTTGGATGACCATTCCCAGGTATCAATCCATGAATAATTGATCTTCAATCTAGTTGATTTTTGTTGTTTGCTCCATTGTGTTGATGAATGATTTGACTTGCCACAATGGTGACAAGGATGGAGATCAAAACACTGATCTTCTATATGACCGGTTCTTTGACAATGAAGGAAGTTTGGTTTGATTGTAACTTCAATTTGCACACATGTCTATTTGTCTGCAACTTTCTCATGTCTTGTTGATGTTATTTGATTAAGAAACCCTGCAATGATGAACTTGATCGGCTTAGAATAATCAAGGATATGCAAGTTGTTTTCATCTTTGTCATATCCCAATCCTAGTTGATTTTTGTTACTTTGGATTTCTTCCCATGGCTTGATGATTGGTTTGGAAGAAAGTTGAACTAAAGCAAGGACCACTTTGGCACTTGAAGTTGGTTGAATCAGTGACTTGGAATTATCAATTGTATTTGTATTGTTCAAAGACTTGGAAGCATCACTCTTCTTTAGCAACTCATTTCTTTGTAGTTGCGACTCCAGTTGAAGGAACTCAATCATTTCATGTGCATGTTGAATATGCACTTGAATATCAGCCAAAGTTGTTTTGCTAATGTTCACCATGTCGCTCGCTGATGATAAAATCAAATTGTTAAGAATTTGGGATAGTTGAATGTGTGTGTTAGCTTCCTCACTTTGAATTCAGGCTTGCTTGTACTATTGCTTATTGCTTATGCTTTAAACACTTGCTAGAGTTTTATAACTTGGTTGCTTGAACTCTTGACTTCACACTCACTTGATGATGATCGCTTTGCTTAAATGCTTCACTGACACTTTTTGAATGCTTCAATCAACTTTACATTGGCTTGTTTGTTGTAGATGTCGTGCTTTGAACTTTCGCACTTGATTGTGACATGGTCACTTGCTTAGTTGTTTGAATGACATGCTCGCTTGCTTTGTTGTTTGAATGACATGCTCCCTTGATTTATTGCACTTGCATTAAAAACTAGCTTGATTTGATGCTCACTTGAAGAACATAATACTATAATTCACACTCATTTGATGATGATTGATTGCTAGATGGCTTTCTTGAACTTGCTCGATTGATTACTGACACTTTGTGCTTTCTTGAATGTATTCGTTGAATGTGCTGATTTTAAAAGAGGAAGGGTGTCAAACACTGTCAAAAATGCACCCAAGAGACAAATGACAAGTTCAATCTTGATGACGCAATTGAAGACTTACTTGACTTAATGTATTCACCTTAACAATTCAAACTAGGGTGTTAGTTACAACCGAGAATGCACTCGTACAATTCAGTTGAAAAATGTTTATGTGCAAGTGATACAAAAAGTGTTGATGATGTTGATGACAGCTTGGCTTGAAATGCTTGATTTTGTAGCATCCTTAACTTTATTGCTTTGATTACATGATGTGAAATGTGCTTGCTTGGAAGATCATCTTATCAAGTTGATGATGTGACACTTTGTGCTTGTGTACTGAAGCTTGATTACAGGAGCCTGATTAAGCATTCTTATACTTAAGCTTGCTTATGTGCATGTAGTTTTTTAAGCATAATACAAAGAGAGTGTTTTGATAATCTGAACACAAGTCATTCACACACATTCATTACACACATGTACCTAAGATCCCCTTATTCAATTTCGGGTGGATCGAGCACACAAGCACCACAAAAAATATGCCTTTTTATTATACAAGTTACAATTATCTCTTACACCCAAGGACAACTTTTCAATTACAATATTTTGTTTGTTTAGACCCTTTTTCAAACAACAAACTCACTTCAATGACTTTTGAAAGTCAACGTTAATTTCTACCCATTCTCTCTCAAAACACTATAAGAATTACCTTCCCTTAAAATTAACTTATCAATCCAAAAAAGTTATACAAATTGAAAAGCATGCCCTTATTACTCCATTAACTTTATCATGATTGCAAATCTTTAAAAAAAATCTTTCATAACCTTATCTCTCCAAAAGCTCCATAAAAACTGTACTTTATCATCCGACTTAAAAATGAATTTAGCATCCTTTTATGATATCAATTTATAAAAGGTGAATTCACATTTAGTTCCAAACTTTTGAGTTTAATGGATGCATGTAAAAAATAAATATAAAGTGCAGGAAATCAGAACAACAATGTGGATGTTGCTCTAGAAGCATGTGAATTCTGCTGCATTTTGCAAAGCTCGTCTTCCTCTAGAGATACTAAGGGAATTTCTATCACCCTTGATTGTGGTATTGCTATTGAACATGGTATATGCAGATGATGATGAAGCACTTGTTGATGCAGAGATGGATGAAACTGTGCCTGATAGGGATCAGGATTTGAAACCTAGATTTCGCACTTCACGATCTCATGGGGTAGATGGTACTGAAGATGACATTATCAATTCCTGGAATCCGAGAAAATGCAGTGCTGTTGGGATTTATGTCCTCTCTATTGTATTTGGTGATTAAATTCCAATGTTGAAATTTCCTGAATGGAAAGGGAAGCTAATGTTTTGGCACTAGGTGCAATTACGGAAGGCTATATCAATGGTCTTTTCCACAGTTACAGGAGATAGTTGCATTTCTTGTACCTCTCCTTGATGATAAATTTCCTTTAGTGCAGAGCATCACATGCTAGACCCTTTCTTGCTACAACAAATGGATTTTTCAGGGCGAGGGACATCTAGAAGGGCATGATCAATTCGATAAGGTGTGTACTAGTCTTCTCAAAAGGCTTTTAGACAGCAACAAGGGAGTCCAGGAGGCTTCTTGTTCGGCCTTTGCTACTCTTGAAGAGGAGGCTACATAAGAGTTGGCACCTTGGTTGGAGCTCATTTTATAGCACCTCTTTCAACCAAATGAAATTCATTCCTTCTTATATGTGAAGCTCAGCCCAAAGACCAGAATAACTCATGCTCTAATGAAGTGAAGAACTCACCGAGGGGAAAGGAGAAATCTTGGCCCTCTAATCTGAATGCAACTTGACCCTTTGAGAAAGGGAATATGACTCTCTAATACCATAGCTTGAATCTTCTCTGTGATTTTGTCAATATTCAGAAAAATGACTGCTGCCAAACTGCATTTCAGAAAAACTAGAGGCTTATGGAGGCATGAAGCAATCTCTAAGAAAATAAAATTAAATTACAAACAGAAAATTTTCTATTCAAAAAAACTAGCGGCCAATGACCACAATTTGAATCTCCTCTACCAACAAAAATAACCATTATACACACTAAAAAATATTTTTTGTTTTGTTTTTAATGTCCAAACTCTTCTGAAGATGCTTTCTTGCTTCTTCCATGGAATGGGGTCATTATTCCAGCATTCATGTTTATGGATTTTCATACAATGAACACCGAATACAAATCATGAAGCTCTGAAAGCCTTGAGATGTGGAAGATTGATGAGGCGAAGAGATTGGTAGTAGATCCATTAAAATTATTGAGCAGTGTCCTTATTAACGCTGACAACCATATGGTCCAACTTCTAGCTATAGATATGCTTTACAGCTTCATGCTTTTCTTTCCACAAGCTCATGAGCTTCAATAATTCCCAGATGTTTATTACAACTGGATGATGTTGAAATATTCCTGTAGCGGAAATGAGATCTTATGTACAAGAACCAACTCAACACAGGAATAAAGTTTAATACAACTCTAAGGCCTTATGCTCTTAGAGGTTTGGCATCTGCTCTGATTACACTTAGCACCATTGTCAAACCAGTCGTAGAATAATAAAGAACCAGACATAGTCTGCAGAAAATGAAAATCACAGTCCTCCAATTTTTAAGAGTTAAATGTCATGAGTAATCCATCAGAATGAATCATGCAATCGACATTATGATGCTACAATCATAACCACTTCTGCTCCCAAATATAGTTTCTAAAATGTTAAGCAGACTATGCTTCATGGGGCCACCACGAGATTATCGCCATATAACGCTGTGAATGACACACATTGTCTTTTGCTCTTCTATCACTTAAATATAGTTGATAATCTGTGATATGAAACTCCTCAAGTCCTCGAACTATGAGACTGAATCCTGCAATGGTTGTTGCATAGGTCTGGCACAAGCTCTACAATGTTATGCTATATGGTTGTGACTCTACACATAGATCCATGATATTGAAAAGACACATAAAACATAGTAATTTACTCTGGCTATGTGCTTGGATCCCTAGGCTTTGATACCAATTGAAGAAATTTAACACACTAATAATTAAAAACTCATAAAATAAATAGCAGAAATATAGAAAAACCAGACATCGTAGAAAAGGCCTCAGCCTTACAGCATTCCTCACATTCTCATTATATAATCCAATGTACAAATAATGATAATAGTACAAATAAATACATGAGGAAGTTTGTCTCAAGATAGTGCGTCTATCTTGAACAAACTTGGTTGAGATATTTTCTCAACAAAACACTAATCTAGGAGACCTAGTTGGAGAAAATCTCTCATCCTAACTAAACTCCCTAGTTTGAGGAACTAACTCATAATTCTCAAGATTTGATTTATTTAATTATAAGTTTGGATTTATAATTGTTTTATTATGAGAGTGAGGCTAATAGCATTCAACAAGTTTTGCAAGTAAAATGAAGATATTTTATGTTAATTTTATGAGCAATTTAACCTAAACCAAAAACTGATCAATGGCATAAACATGTACAAAACATCATCAAAAACACATACAACAAGCACATGCTAAAGGAGTTCACCCCTCCTTGGCTACGTCTGCTTGGTCTAGCTTCCAATGGCTTGGGCCTCTCTATTATGCTCAAAAGTGTAAAAATATGTGTTTAAAATGATCAAATGCTTCTCAAACTTGCTTCCATGAGTCCAAAATACTCAAAAAATGGCTATCTAGCCTCTTTTTACAACCAATTTGGTGGAAAATTTAAGAAGTTATGACTTCTCCCAGTTCTCCCACTATTCGTTCCACAAATTACTCCACATCACAATCGGTGGAGTCTTGTGGGCTTATGGTCTATGAAAAAGGTGGGTGATTGTTGGATTGGGATATCGACAGACCCGACGGGACATTAAACTGCAACTTGTAACTTATCGCATATGGATCCTTTCATTAATCGCAATCGCAAAGTATTAAAGGTCTTATAAATACAGGACCTCGCTTGTTGCAATATGCGATTGTGATATCACATTGCAATCTGAACCTTGACGGGGGTTGATTCTGTAACACCTCCCCTTCACCTATCTACGATTGCGATCCTTGCATTGCACCCTAGTTGTTTTGGGGCCGATTTTTAATGTTGACCTACATGCGATTGTGATTTACGACATGCGGGGGCCAATGGCAGCTTTCCATTTGGTGCCTCCTCACTCGCTGAAGGACCTTTCCACATCATCCAGTTCTGCCATGTAAGCAAGTCAAATATGAACTTTGACTTGCTCTAACTTCTGCCTACGAGCTCAGATTTGAGTGTCGTTCATACCATTGGAATTAGAATGACAAGCTCTTCGATCGGAAGCTAAGTTTAACAAAATTATGAAACTTTAATTTTTGAGCATAATTTTTAGCACCTTATCAAACACGATCCATGGTAATGCAGGGGGTTAGAGCTACATTCCAGTAGGTGTTAGAGAAGGAGAGAATATTTTATCCTTTTGTAGGTGGTTTCCTACATGCTAGTATGAGTTTGCGCCAATACATGATTGTAAGAAGTATTTATTTATAATAAAAAGAAGATAGAGACGACAATAGCAGTGGTTTTTTCCCACATTAGGTTTCCACCTAAAATTCATGGTTTTCGTATGTGATTCTCTATTACGTTCTTACTACACATGATTATTGTATATCTAGTTCTGATGACGTACTAACATGCTAGTTCAAGATAAAATTGACTGAAAAACTAAGTTGGCTGGATATATACTAGTTGTCGACATTAAAGTCGCATACATATGCAAGTTTACTTAAGAATAGTCACGTACAGAAATTAGAATAAGAAAATTAAATCAATTTTTGTTAAAATATTGATTCATCCCCCCTCTTAGTATTTTTCCTAACAAATGAAAGTAATTCATTTTGGACAAGTCTTTCTACTTTCCATATAGCCTAGAATTAGCCTCACCTTGGGACTTCTTCCCCTTGGGCTTCCTTCCTTTGCTTACTAATGCAAATTCTTCTTCCTCTTCTTTGGATGAAGTCCCATCTCTATTTCTCTACCTTATATCTTCCTGGATTAGATTAGACCATAACCGCTCCAACTGTGGTAGTTTCTCTCTACAATTTACCAAACCTTAATAAGTATGCTAGCTCTTGGGAAGGCCCAAGAGGGCTAGAGCTACCAGATCTTCTTTAGGGACAATAACATTGAACTCGCCAATTTCATCACAACACTGATTAAACTTGCTTAGGTACTATAGAATTGTGTCATTCTTTTGCATCTGGATGCTTTCAAGGTTGTCCTTGAGTGTTGGCTTCCTGTGGTCATGATTGTTCTCAAACAACCCTATTTGTGTTTTCCAGATGGCGAATAGAGTATCTTTCCTATAGAGATTCGATACAATATGATCCTGAACTCCATCCAATATGATTCTCCTTGCTTTAGCCACATCCTTCTTCCACTGAACACAATTATGGGCATCAGATGCTTGGGGTTTTGCTACATCAATCTTGATGTATTCTAGTAGCTCATTATCATCCAATAATGCCTCCATATGGATCTTCGATGCCACAAAATTTGTGGTTCCTTCCAAAGCATACTCGAGCCTGAGTCCATTGAAATCCATCTTCTCAGTCCTAGAGAAAACCTGAAACACCGATCTTGAAATTCGAACCTCCTGTAATGACAACTTCAAATTCTCTTATCTATTGTGAATCTAGCTTTGATACATGTAGAATTTTAATGTAGATTCTAAGCTGCTCATGAAATTTACTAAATCACAAGACTAGAATCTATTCTACTAAGCCGTGGAAGAAAATTCATGATCAAGAACACAAATCATTAACATGCTTGAAGATTCAACACACATACACAAATTTTTATCTAGGGGAAATAAATTGCTCAATACCCATTCCTATATGTATTGTATTAATAAAATAATATTGATGAATACAATATGCTCTACTCAAGCTTGATCTCAACATGCACCTATATCTTCTATCCTTTGCCTAACTAACTAAAACTAACCAATACTTAGAAAATTTCAAGCCTCCAAGCTCTTGTTTCCTTGTGTTGTTCCTCAAGGAATTAGCCCTTATTATTTAGGAAATTCCTTAATCTTGATTTCACAATTTCTTTAGGTCCTTTGACTGCATGCACCACCTGTACAACTTGGAATAATTTACAACTAATAGTACACTAACCTTGAAATCCAATCTTAACTGGGTAACTCAAATTCTATGCATGCATGAGTTAATTTAGGTGGATTGATCAGTTAACTAGTTGAACACTAAAGAGACTTTCCACTAGTTCCTCCTACGGTTGGAACTAGTTTAACTGACCATAACTCAATTTATTGAACTGAGGCTTCTATGTTCCATATCAAATTTTTGAGAGATTCTTTGGTGTAAATCACATGAAATTACATTAGTTGACGTGTTTCGAACCAACCAGTGTGGTTCATCATTAGGACAAGTTGAAGAATCAGATCTAGCTTTGCGTATTATATAGCCAGAGCAGAACATCCAACACCTATTTTTCTGGACCAAGCAACAACTAAATTTGACCACGAGACGGTTGGTTGGACAGGATTAAAGGTAGGACCTATATTTTAATAATTAAGGTAATTCAAATAAGTATCAAATTGTTAATTAGTTATAATCTTATTAAAATCGAGGTTAAAGGGACTAAACGAATATAAAATTAATTTAAATTAAAAGTTGGTTAAAAAGATGAATTAATTTAAGTTAATAGATGGTTATTAAATATAAATAGTTAGTTATTAAAGGTAAAGGGACTTACATTATAAAATAAAATATCATAAAATTAATTTAAATTGATAGTTAGTTAAAAAGTTATTAAATAGAGTAATAAATATACAAAGTTAGTTATATATAAAGGGACTTATTAAAATAAAACAATTATAAAATAAAATCATTTTCAAATTAGTAGTAATAAATAAATTAATTTAAGCTAGTAGATGGTTATTAAATAAATATAGTTAGTTATTAAAGGTAAAATAAAATATCATAAAATTAATTTAAAAAGAGTAATAAATATACAAAGTTAGTTATATATAAAGGGACTTATTAAAATAAAATCATTTTCAAATTAGTAGTAATTGATATATATTATAGAAAATTATTGGGGGGTTAGAAATATATTTATTAATTTATTTATTTAAGGTTAAACTATCAAATTATCCTAGATTGATTACAAGGTATAAAATTATTAATAGAGCTATGAAAGGAAATTAATATAGTAGTTCATAAATTTATTAATAAAGATGTATACTTATAACCTAAATATCCTATATAAATATCATATAATAAATAACATAACCAAGAAGAGTGATTAAGAGGAGAGGGTCGGGACTCAAAATCTCATCAAAGACTAAAGGCCCAAGAGAGAAGGATACAGGAAACAAGCTAAAAGAGGAGGGAGGGGAGAAAGGGAAGAAAACGACTAGGAGGAGAGGGTTGGGATCCAACAACTACTAATCTTCCATCTATCTTCTCTATTGATATTGTTCGGTCATTTCTCAATCTCAAGGGCCTCCCTAAATTTGCGGTGATGGAATTGCAAAACCTTAGCAATAATGCTCGCTTCTTCTATACAATCATGATGTTTGGTACTCTCCGCATGCTCAGCTAAAGCGGAAGACTTGGTTCTCCTATGCTTGAGGTCAACTGCGAGCTCACTAATCCTTTGATTAATGGAGCGACCAGTCTCACCAATATAGGGGGTTCACAAGAAAAAGGAATAGTATAAACCCCTTTCATGTCCTTAGGGTCGATAGGATCCTTCACAGATCTGAGGGATTTCTGAATGGTGTTGAGGGGTCTAAAGGTCGAGGGGAGAATATGCTTCTTAAGGATCCTAGTAATCTTATTAGTGGTCCCCTGTACAAACAAAATATGGACACCTGGGACCTGCTCTTTCGGTTCTCTTTTAGTTAATGAATTTTTGGCAGCTTTGAGGAAAGCTTTCTAACCCAGGAACTTGTTGTAACCATTCTCAACAAAGAAATTAAGGAGGTGAGATTTCTCTTTCTCAAAGCTTTTTTCATCAGAGATCCTAAGGGCACGAGTAGCAAGGGTGTTTAAAACACCCAACTTCTAAGCCGGGAAATGGTGGGAATTGGCATGAAGATACTGCTCTATATGTGTTTTGTTTCTAAACATTTGGTGGGAGAGGGAACCATCACTATTCTTAGAAATAAGAATATCAAGGAATGGGAGGCAACCATCAACTTCTTGTTCCTTAGTGAACTTGATGGCTAAGGATTGACTGTTGAGATGATCAAATAAGAGATCTAACTCCTCTTGGCCATGAGACTAGATGACATTAGTGTCATCTACATACATTTTCCAAAGCTTTGGTAGGAGGCATGCCGAGTTTAGAGCCTTGGATTCAAAATCTTCCACAAAAATATTCACAACGATAGGGGATAGGGGGAGCCCATGGAAACACCACAAGTTTTCTCAAAGAACTCTCCTTCAAACCTGAAGAAGGTGGAGGTGAGGCAGATCTCAACTAATCGAGCAGTATCAGGATCTGTTAGGCGGTTGATCACCTCCATGACCTCATTTATAGGGATGCAGGTGTAAAAGGAAACAACATCAAAACTAACAAGGATGTCCTTGGGGTCAAGCTTAATTCCCTTGAACTCCTTAATAAAGGAAGCAAAGTCTTTGATGAAGGACTCTGTATGACTAACTAAGGGCTTAAGTTTTAAGGCAAGGAACTTAGCAAGAAGATAGGTAGGACCACCAATGGTGTTGACAATGGGCCTAAGGGGAGCTCCTTATTTGTGGATATTAGAAAGTCCATAGATCCTAGAAGTGATGGAATTGCTCTCAATGAGCTTATGGTGTAAGTCACACAAAGATTTGCAGGATTTAATGGCAAGTTCCACATTCCTAGAAATCTTTTTTAAGGGGTTTTTGGGAAGCTTCTTATAGCTTCCACTATTATAAAGATGGTCCAACATCTTACTGCAGTAATCAAATTTGTTGAGAATGACAATAGCTCCCCCTTGTCGGCTTTCAAAACAACAATATCATTGTTTTGGTTTAAGGATCTAAGGGCTACAAATTCTAGGAATGTGGCACTTGCCATTAAATCTTGTAAATCTTTGTGTGACTTGCACCATAAGCTCATTGAGAGCAATCCCATCACTCCTAGGATCTATGGACTTCCTAAGATCCACAAAGAAGGAGCTCCCCTTAGGCCCATTGTCAACACCATTGGTGGTCCTACCTATCTTCTTGCTAAGTTCCTTGCCTTAAAGCTTAAGCCCTTAGTTGGTCATACAGAGTCCTTCATCAAAGACTCTACTTCCTTTATTAAGGAGCTCAAGGGCATTAAGCTTGACCCCAAGGACATCCTTGTTAGTTTTGATGTTGTTTCCCTATACACCTGCATCCCTATAAATGAGGCCATGGAGGTGATCAACTGCCTAACAGATCTTGATACTGCTCGATTAGTTGAGATCTGCCTCACCTCCACCTTCTTCAGTTTTGAAGGAGAGTTCTTTGTGCAAACCTATGGTGTTGCCATGGGCTCCCCCCCTATCCCCTATCGTTGTCAATATTTTTATGGAAGATTTTGAATCCAAGGCTCTAAACTTGGCATGCCTCCTGCAAAAGCTTTGGAAAAGGTATGTAGATGACACTAATGTCATCCGGTCTCATGGCTAAGAGAAGTTAGATCTCTTCTTTGATCATCTCAACAGTCAATCCTCAACCATCAAGTTCACTAAGGAACAAGAATTCGATGGTTGCCTCCCATTCCTTGATATTATTATTTCTAAGAATAGTGATGGTTCGCTCTCCCACCAAGTGTTTCGAAAGAAAACACATACGGAGCAGTATCTTCATGCCAATTCCCACCATTTATCGGCTCAGAATTTGGGTGTTTTAAACACCCTTGTTGCTCGTGCCCTTAGGATCTCTGATAAAAAAATATTTGAGAAAGAGAAATCCCACCTCCTTAATGTCTTTGTTGAGATGGTTACAACAAGTTCCTAGGTCAGAAAGCTTTCCTCAAAGCTGCCAAAAATTCATTAACTAGAAGAGAACCAAAAGAGCAGGTCCCAGGTGTCCATCTTCCATTTGTACAGGGGACCACTGATAAGATTGCTAGGATTCTTAAGAAGCATAATGTCCCCTCGACCTTTAGACCCCTCAACACCATTCGCAAATCCCTCAGATTTGTGAAGGATCCTATCGACCCTAAGGACATGAAAGGGGTTTATAATATTCCTTGTTCTTGTGGAACCCCATATATTGGTGAGACTGGTCGCTCCATTAATTAAAGGATTAGTGAGCACGCAGCTGACCTAAAGCATATGAGAACCAAGTCTTTTGCTTTAGCTGAGCATGTGAAGAGTACCAAACATCATGTTTGTATAGAAGAAGCGAGCGTTATTGCTAAGGTTTCGCAATTCCCTCACTGCAAATTTAGGGAGGCCCTTGAGATTGAGAAAAGACCGAACAATCTCAATAGAGAAGATGGATGGAAGATTAGTAGTTGCTGGATCCCAACCCTCTCCTCCTAGTTGTTTTCTTCCCTTCCTCCCCTCCCTCCTCTTTTAGCTTGTTTCCCATATCATTCTCTCTTGGGCCTTTAGTCTTTGATGAGATTTTGAGTCCTAGCCCTCTCCTCTTAATCGCTCTTCTTGGTTATGTTATTTATTATATGTTATTTATATAGGATATTTAGGTTATAAGTATACATCTTTATTAATAAATTTATGAACTATTATATTAATTTCCTTTCATAACTCTATTAATAATTTATACCTTGTAATCAATCTAGGATAATTTGATAGTTTAACCTAAATTAATAAATAAATAAATATATTTTCTAAACCCTAATAATTTCATAATATCTATCAATACTACTAATTTGAAAATGATTTATTTATAATTATTTTATTTAAATAAGTCCCTTTATATATAACTAACTTTGTATATTTATTACTCTATTTAAATAACTTTTAACTAACTACCAATTTAAACTAATTTTATGATATTTTATTTTATAATGTAGGTCCCTTTACCTTTAATAACTAACTATTTATATTTAATAACCATCTATTAACTTAAATTAATTCATCTTTTTAACCAACTTTTAATTTAAATTAATTTTATATTCGTTTAGTCCCTTTAACCTCGATTTTAATAAGATTATAACTAACTAACAATTTGATATTTATTTGAATTACCTTAATTATTAAAATATAGGTCCTACCTTTAATCCTGCCCAACCAACCGTCTCCTGGTCAAATTTAGTCGTTGCTTGGTCCAGAAATATTGTTGTTGGATGTTCTACTCTGGCTATATAATATGCAAAGCTAGATTTGATTCTTCAACTTGTCCTGACGATGAACCACACTGGTTGGTTTGAAACGCGTCGACTAATGTAATTTCATGTGATTTACACCGAAGAATCTCTCAAAAAATAACTCAATTTAACTGAATTAAATTATTACAACAGAAATTGACTCAACTTAGGATCTTAAAATTTAGAAATAATTGTACACAACTCAATTTCATTCCCTCCCCGCCACCCCCCCAAATTGAATTAAATAAGCTTACTGGGTGATAACAACTATGTCACCTCAGTTAACTCATTCAAGTTGTTTGTTGATGTGGAACTTTGAATTTCTCCTATTTTAATTACGGGAAAATTAAATTAGGAATTTCTTGCTACATTTTCGACACAAAAAGACTTAAAATAGAATTAGTAAGTGTTATGATTGATGAAATTTCATAAATGATCTATAATGAAGTATTTCTCAATGAACCACCTACTTGAGCATGCACAAAAACCATTAGACTGTAACTTCCTAAATTTCTAGTGTTAGAAGCTAAACAAGAAAAATGTAAAGCATAATACCAATAGAAGTATAGGAGGCATATGAAGCTCCCAATGTGGGAACAACCCAATGTTGGTTAAAGTCCTTAAAGAAGAACCAGGCTAAGAGATGGAATAAAGAACTACTTCCATTAACTAAAAATCTATTCTTACATTACAAGACTGCAACACTTTATTGGGAATACAAAAAGCCCAATCTTAGTTTTTACTTGCTACTCTACTCCTTCCTCTACTGTGCCAACTCAAGCGTCTTATTTATACATCAAGTGGGGAGTAGCATCCTTGAGAGGATGGTTGCATTTACGTCCAAAAATCATAACAACAGGGATCTTGTTCCAAATCCAACAACAATACGAGGCATTAAATTCCCTAATCCAATTGAGTTTAGGCCTTCCTTTTGTAGGGAGCAAGTCCATAAAATCTCTCCAGCTCTAGATCAGGCTTATAATTTGCTCATTATCTCTATAAATCATGCATAATAAACATGTTAAGGCACATAAAATATGAAAACCACATTGAATTCTTCTAGGAACCCATTAATCTATGAAAATATACCACCAAGTGAAAAATGTGGATTCTAACTTCATTTTATATTCTTAGGAGTGGATTAATGTTCCTTATAATTTACCTAGTTTGGAGGCCAATCAAGAACACATCATCAAAACCTAAATTAGTTGCAATATTACTTAAGGCTACAACTAGAATACCCCACAAAGTCTAGTAATGAGCATATTAAATTGATACACTTGTCTTCATAAAAAATCTTAATATTAACAAACAATAATTGACTTACCACAATATTGAAGGTATTTAAATTCTTAGTCACCAAGTCCTTATCATTCATCTTTTGGTTTTACAACTTTTTATATATGAAAAGTTTGGCTATTAGGGGCTTAAATTGATATAAAGCCCCTAACTTATCCCATAATTTCTTGGCTGTAGCTTATCCTGAAAAAATTTGTAATATTGAATTTGAGAGACATAATCAGATTATGCCCTTTTTGTTCCTATTCAATGTTTCCTTGTTTCTTATTCACATTCTTTTGGGTGCACTAACTAGATCCAAAAAGGCCCATTTATATTTTTCTACCAAAATATCTTCCATCTTGAGCTTCCACAACTCAAACCTTTTCTAGTTAAATTTCTCAGTCTCCTCTTTTGAATTTATTTCCACTCTTTCTAGCACAAGAATCACCACTGTAGAGCTCCCATTACAAAAAGGTTTATCATAGTCTGAAGATAAGTGAAGCCTTAACCCCAAAGTCCTCTTCGTAAGTCCAATAACTACTATGATACCAAATGTAAGTTTTAAGGATTTTACAGTAATGAAATGCATACACATATTCTTAATAAATAAAAATTAAAACAACAGCAATCATATATTACATAGAGATTAACCGAGAAACCCAAACTAGGAAAACCAATTTTTTTTAGAGATGCACCTCTAGTTTTTATCATCAATAAACTACATTATTTATAATATAATATATAAGATCTTGTTTCATCTAAAACCCCTAATACATTAACCTATATTATATTACAACATTAATTTCTTAACCAAAATTAGGAAAGAGATGAAGCACCATGTGCTACAAAACTATGAAAGGAGAGAACCATGTGCTAAAAACTACTAAAACAGATGCATAAATCCACCAAAAAATGTTATTCAGGGCTCTCCCATATCCCCCTTCTTTTTCTTTTTTCTACCTTTTTGTATTCATGTCGGATGGTCTCATACTCACCCTGGTGCAGAGAAGGAAAAATACACATAATTTTGTAAAAGGAAGCAAAATGAGATGCTGGAAATGAACTAAACACCCCTGGGCAATGGAAACAATAGAGAAAAGTTTCCTTTAGTGTGTGCAAAAAATGAAGAGATGGAGGCAAATGGAAAGTAGTGCCCTCACTTAAAATATGAGCAAGTGTCGGGTGGATCATCTTTCATCACAGCTTGACTAGTCTCCGAAAGCATTACAGTGGGGGGAATTGGCACGATTGATATGTCGGTCCCACCCCACAGAAGAGAAAATTCGATAAATATTATTAAGAAGATCAATGGCCTGGATTAACTCTAGGGGGTCTTGACTCAATCCCAACTCCTCCTCGTCCACCAGTCAAAGAGAGGTGGGGACCACACCTGCCATGCCATATTTCGAGATGTCATCAACATCAACAAGTGAGAATTGTAGACAAATGATAAAGGTATCCCCTCCATGTGTCAATGAATCACCTTTTTCCACTTGTCACCCCCTCATGTGCTCACCTTAGGTCACGTTACCGTTTTCTCCTGCCTACAAAATCTTGATCCATAGTCCTTTGAATTTCAAATTTTATTTCTCATAGAAAATCCTATTAGCACTCCATAAATCCCTTAAGGCTAAGGAAGGGGATCCCCGAGGTAACCAAAAAGCACTTGTGGGTTAGGGTCCAGTCCCCCTAACCTTGGGGAGGGCTCTCTTACTGGATCAACTATGGATTAAACACTGATAGGATCTGTATTTTAGATTGGTTATGAGGATCAAAAAAGGTAGCTTTAAGTTGTTGCTTGAAGGTAGGTGAAAGAAGGAATATCCACTTTGAAAAGGATCAATATATTTAATGATTCAAGTGAATAAGGGACGATGAAGATATTTTGAGCAGGGGCAAGATAGACTCTGCTGATAATTAACAATTTTCGTTTTAGTGAGTGGATGAGTGAAACATCAAAAAGTGACAATAAGAGCATCAAACTACGGATGAATTCAAATTTCCATTAGAAGAAAAGGAAACACATAAATGTCCAACTGATATAAAGGATAGCACAAAGTGAATTCTGCAAATTTCCTTTAGATGAGAATGAAGAATTTTTTTCGCACCATGAATACATAAGAAACACTATTAAAAAAGGGAACACACATACCAACAAACATATGACACAAAAATCCCCCGAAAAGCACCCTCACCCTTCTTCTATTCACTTAAGGAAATGATACAGAACATAAAAATTTGTAGACTAGCTTCTTCACACTGACCAATTAACCCTTTCTACATTGCCTTTCAAGGTCTTAAATAGACTTACATCATAAAGATATCTCATAACTAGATTCAATGTATGAGTTATCCATTTAGAATAGATGGAAACCCAAAAAAAATAGAAACTTAATGTTTTTCATAAAAATTAGACACAACAATTCAAAATAGTGCCTTTGGAAAAAAAATGAACTATCTACCATCATGCTAAAAATCCTGTCAAAAATAACCAAAATCCTCCAGATGCCTTGGTTCATTCATCTTCTAATTTATCGACCTCATTAATATTATTATGTTCCTCTACCTTTGGGATAGAAAAAGAAGAAACAACGACCCCTTTGTTCTATGCTACAACTGTGTGACAGTCCCTATTGGTGTATCTTAAGTTCTATGACCAAGGCTAAGACCAAAGGGAAATACATCAGAACTTTAACGAAATCAACATTTTCTGTTGAGTGGAACTCTGAAATGTGTGGGGATGAAACTTTGCGATACATTTAACCCCAAGGGTTTAGGTGAAATCCTTATGATCGGGGCCTAGGGATTCAAGGCCATAGCCTTTTTAGGGGCTAAACACTTTGGTTGGGACAGGGGCCGATTCTTTGTAATATTGCATTATAAATGGTCCAAACATAGAACACATAAGACCACAACATATGCGCGCCTGAGCCCTTTTGAATATTAGAACTTGGCAAACAACGGTTTCATAACATTGTATTTGGTTGCACCTTCCAAGGCTTGTGATATTCAATGAGTGACATGGCCTAGTCCATGTGGAGAGGGGATGAGGGAGGCCCCCACGAGTTTTTAACACATATAATCCATTGTTAAAATTCTTTGCTCTGTAACACCTTTGTTAACCTTTTCCACCAAATCTTTGACTTTAACACAAAACATATATTCATGTCACCGCCTTCCTTTGCGATCATCGATGTGAGATAGCCCTTGGCTATCAGCCCCAACCTTTGGTTCTTTAAACTATTTGTGACCATAGGCCAACCCCCACATCAGAGCCACTTACTTGCAGATTTTCAATTAGAATATTTAACTTTGATGCAATGATGTGCCTCAACCTGTGATCATTGATCTGTGACCTGACATCATCCTCTGCCATGTGTCACCTTCTAAATGGTGAGACATGTCACCATTTTTTGGCCTCTTATGACCCCTGAAAATGCTGAATTTTCCTGCCATGTGTCCACTGTACTGCCACAACATTGTTGAATTCAGCGGCCACATGGCATATTAGAATCAATCATGTGCTGCCATGTGTCTTGTTGGAAGAGAGAGAAAAGGCCCAAGCCTCCTCTAGTTTTTCAATAAAATCCTTTATTAATATTTCTTCATCCCTCACGGTGCTTTAAAAATAACAACAAATTTGCATATCGTGACTTGCATGTCACAACTTTTAAAGGTTGTCACCCCTTCCACCTACGAACGTCTATTGTTGATTGCGATATGACCTGGGCCCTGTCGATATGTCTAATCAGTGATCAAATGTCGTCGATATTGTTTTGCTGTTGCGATGTGCTCTGGAACCTCCAATCGTTGATATGTGATATTGACAATTGTTGATCATAGACTTGCTTTGACCTCTTCTGCTCCTCCTTTCCAAATCTCTGATATGCAGGATTTGACACTCATACTTAGCCATTTTCCTTGTTTTTTGGTTTTGAAGAATAAACTTGAACTTGTTCTAACTTTTGATCCAAAAGGTAGTTTGAAGAAATGGATATACCATTGAAAAGCTTCTTCTAAGCACTTTATTGAGAAAAAACCTGCAAGATCATTTTTCAAATGCTTGACAAGTAAAAATCCTTTCGAACCTTAGACTAGTTTGATAAATGACCCTTTTTTCATGAAAACTCTTTAGGCTATGACACCCATTGATTCTTAGGGTGAATTGACCAATATGAATTCTAAGAGGCCAGCACCACTGATTCCTATTATGGGACCCTAACAAAACCTTCACACAGCTCCACTGGTCTACGCCATTGTTCATCTATCAGAAAAGTCCAGAGCTCCTTCAACATAATTCTTTTGAATTTCACCCGTCAATCAGGTAACCTGTAGGCATTCTACTTATAGTTTTATCGTCATGCTCAAAATGAAGAAACATGCTCCTAAAATTCCTAAAGCATGGGAATCCAAACCCTCATCCAACATTGAACCACTCATTGAAATAAAATATGAAATATATGACCCACCATGCCCCTACTACTTGTTGGACATCTGGTTCAACATGTTTGACTGCCATCTCAACTGAGAAGACCCTTATAGGGTTGTAATACCAAATTGCACCATTTTTCTACCATTTTCTAGAGTTTTTTTCATGGCTTGTCACATCCTATGTCAAGGATAAAAAATTATTTGTATCGCCTACGAGAGTGAAGATCTTAGAGATAACCCCAAAACTAATTCAAAAGGCTTTGGTGTACCGAGTTTCCTCTAAATCTAATAAATTCATTGAAACCACCCTATTCTACAGTTTTAACACTCTCCTAGCTAGGGAGAAATAAGCTTTCTTACAAATGATTTTGGCTCCTCCTCACCAATCCCTACCTATTGCTAACTCTTTCCCTATTCTTACCTCTACAAAAGTTGTCCAACCCATCCTCACAGTAATTTCCCCAACTATCTGGGGAATATGATGCCACAAATGTCACAAAAGTTTCCATAGGGTTTCTGAGAGTGATTATGCAACCATGTCATCTTTTTGATATTCCTTGTTTCCTGCCTGAATCCATCAAATTCCAACTACAATATTTCCCTATCACTTCATTTGTCAGATACTACTCCATTTTGTTTTATTTGTTCCTATAAACCCATGTAGATGAATTTGAATACATGGGTCTTAGTCTCGTGGATTCATGCAAACAACGGAAGTATGTATTTTACTGGGATGATGATGTCAGGAAGAAACCCAATAATGAGGGATATTCTTAGTTCATATCCACTTATATGTCTATTGCATACAAAGTCATCCATAATGCCACTCTCCCAAGAATTATGCCCCAGAGAAAAGAAATCCTCCGTCTTAGTAAAGACACTAGGGTGGGTGACTATTATGTATTCGAGGATTACACTAGAATAAGGGTTTATGGGTGTGAGCTCCTTCCTTACCGTTTACTTGTATTTATGCCCATGAGAATATTTTCCCTAGAATTCATAAGACAAAGTCTAACTTTTGACTAGATTCACTTTGTTCCTACCAAGAAAGGCTATATGTTGAAATTGGGCAAGCCTATAGGTCCTTTCATTGTAAATACCAGACAAGTTTTTCAATCAGTTGAAAAATTGTTGAGGGAATTGGACTTTGAAATGGGAGAAATTTGGCCATGACATCATTTCAAAGAAAAGGAAAAGCATTAATGCTTTAGCCTATGATCATGAATATAGGCCATAAGTTGAGTGGAAATCTAAGTTTGATTCCTGGCTTATTAATATAGAGATGGAGATTGAGACTCCAATTTCAAAGGATAAGGCACAAAAGAGAAATGTGGATGATACTAGAGATGTGGAAATGGAAGATGTTCCCTCCAACAAAAGGGAAAAAATCCAATAGGAAATTGATGAAGAGATTGAAACGAGGTTGACCAAGACAAAGCTAGATCATCCAGGTTTCTAGGTGACCTTAGAAGAACCAGTTCAAACTTTTGTCTCTTCATCCATAGAGGTATCACTCTTGAGTTATGTTGGGAGCTCAATAATGATAGGATCTAGTTGGTATGGAGGGAAGGCAATAGAGGAAAGTAATAATAATATTAGAGAATAGAAGTAACAACAACTAGAATAACATTCGGTCCCCAACCAAACCAAGCTTCTAGCTTCCATGGACATGGAGAGGAATCAAATGAAATTTTTGTTTCATCATCTCTTGGTTCAATCCCTTCCATCGGGATCACAGTTGAGGACTATGGATGTATCTCTTGAATTGACTAGTGTCCCTCTACGAAATAAAACCACTTTTCATAGACATGTGGGAGAGATGCTTTATAGTGAATTGAGCCAAAATACTATGACCATCAGCAAAGCTCAGAAGCTGTTGGAGAAGGATGCCAGAAAGCTGAAGCAAGAGAGAGGTAATTCTAGAGCTCTACATTTACAAAATGAGAATTTTAAAGAATTGATTGATAAGTTACGAGTGAAACCAGAAGACAAAGTTGTGATAGGGACTCTTATCCATAGTTCATAGGCTAAGATTTAATAACTAAGGCATAAATTGAGGATTCCTGGAAGTGAACATGTGCTGTCCAAAGAATTAGCCCAGGTGGAAGGAGAAAAAAAAATTCTAGCCAAAGAGTTGAAAGAGAGAAATAACGTAGTGGCCCTCAAGAACAAATTGTAGAGCTCCAACATAAAATTGATTCTCATATTTTTGCAGTGCTTATACCAGAGAATCTGCAAAATCCTACCGAGCAGCTCACTAAGACCCTCAGCGAGATGTGACTCTCTGAAGGAGAACTCAAGAAAGTGTAGGTGCATCTGGATAGTGCCCAACATGGCCTCAAACAAAAGGAAAAATAGTTAGACACTGAAAAGACTAATGCAGAGCTAATCAGTAAAAATCTACAGACAACAAACCAAGAAATTACTAAACTAAAAAATAGGCTGGAAGGTAACATGTCCCTCCTCCAGGCCAGATAGTTAATATGGGATGAAATAATAAAAAAAGTGAAGAATAATTGGGAGAATATAACCATGATGGGAGAACAAAAAATTGCAATCAAGGATTATGAGTTCTTTATCCTAGTTTCCAAGGAGGATGTAAGAAATGTTGAGACAACTAAAAAATTCATCCAGTATATTAATGAAAAACTAACTAGTTATTTGAGGGCCATAGCTGTGGTAGACCGGGTAACTGCAATCTTGGAGGTATCTATGATGATCTAGAAGAAATCTACTAGAGCCAAGGCTGAGGAATGTTTGGAAAAGGTGCTAAAGGATGTAGCTTCATTTGATTCTGAATTCGAGTAGAAGTTTTAAGATGGACTGCCCAACAGTTGGGAACTTATAGGAGCATTGATCCCATCAAAGAAGTACAATCAAATTCTAGTATAGGCTAAGAGAAGAGTTGATTCCTCCCACGAGAAGACCTCCTCCTTAGAGGAAAATACAGTATTGAACTATCTATGGATGGATTTCTAGTTATTATCTCTAGTGAGGACCTTGTTTCCCACCAGGCTAAATTATGCAAGGCTCAAAGTTCTTAATATTTCCTTTAAAGGTTTCTTTCACTCTCCTATACCGAACCTAGCACTGTGGCATAAATGTGACCAATTCATTAACCCTCCACAACTCTAGATCATTGACCCAACAACTCTTCCTCCAAAACCTATCTAGTAGGAATGAATATTATTTTGATCATGTCAATTATGACACTTTGTTGTTTTTATGTTTTTATAAATATTCCATTTCAAGAAATGAACTCAAGTCAGTTAGGGTTTATTTAGTATAACCATGCAAGTAGCACACTCGCACCATTTTTTGTTATGATGAATCATTAGAATGGTAGGAGGGAAATTTTTTTAAGGGGTACTAGTCCTCAGACGCTATAAAAACTGTTTATGATACATTTTGAAGACTTCATAACTTTTGTTTCAAAGGACTCTTGAATTGTGAATGGAGAAGGAAAATTGTAAGCTCTATCAGTAGATTAATAAAGAAGTTTTGGGGACTCTACTTGCATAATACTGTAGTATGTGCTCTTTATTTTGTTCACTTCATTATCCATTTCTTTATTCTTAGATGGCATGTAATAGTAGCTGCTGGATGCATTTTTTTTTAAATCATCGATTCATCTATGTCTAATTTTGGTTAGAGATGCATGTGATTGATGAGATATAATGTCCTTAATATGCATTCCATGTACTCTTTAATGCCATTTAATGTATTTTCATTTTCCTACTGAAGTTAGATGTATGGGATTATATTATTAGCCTTGTGTATTTGATTTTTTTCCTTCATGTTCTTATTTAACATATGCTACAATGAAAAATGAACTATATGCTTATGTAAGTTAGCCTCCAGAGCCTAATATTAAGTCTTATAAAAAGTTCTCTGCTTTAAGTCTTATTCACCCTCTTGAGAGGGATTCTGAATCATTTCTATTTCAAAAATAATTTTGGAAGTTGTTGAGCCTCACAAATACTCTTTCCCTAGCAACTCTTCTCGTCCCTTTTCTTTGTTTTTTCCATGAAGAAAATGCATTCTTATCATCAATGACCCAATATATATTGCCTTAAGGAGGAAATTTAGTGATTTACATGTTATGCTTTTATGTTTTGTTGTTTGAATAAGTTTTTGCATATTAGCTATGGAATGCAGCCTATTCTGTAGGTAATCGGTTGTTCCGCAGCTACCTCCATGCTTTAATAGGTTCCAGGTGTTAGAAGGAGAAACTAACTACATGGGTAGATTGGAAATCATCATGACATGGACCGTGTCCTATTCACCTAGCCCAAGTTGACAAGGAAGATGGTACAAGACTACAGTCAATAGAGAAGTCAAACGTAGAGATCGAAGGTAACTTGACTCTGTTTTGTGGATAACCAACACGTTTCACAGTGATGGGAAGCGTTATCCGAAACAACTTCCTGAACCCACAGATTCCAATAGCCATCTATGCAACTGAACCCAACAACCACCATCTTAGATTTATGTCTCCAACAGCGAAGAATAAAATTTCATGTGCCTGTCTTCTACATGTTTTTGGCTGTAGCTTATTTTTCTCCACAAACAGTTGCATGTTTCTCTTATAAATACCTGTGTAAAGAACTCGGAAGGAGTTTGAATTTCCTCATGTATTAAGCTCAGACTTATTGTTCTATAATTTTGGTACTCATTTTCTTGTTTTTAATATGAAGACTGCATGTTTTATGGATATATGAAAGAGCTTCTTGGATATTGATTGAGCACTCATAACCTAATCAGTTGCAGAGGGCCCCTGTGCTGAATGAGGTTTTATTTCATTTTGTTTTGTCTTTTCTAGTTAAACTGTAAATTCATTATTTCCTCCCACAGTGTTCATAATCATTTTCATACTAACCTTGTTTATAATGCAATTTTTATCATTTCCTTACTAATGCAAAATAGCTTCTTTTAGTGTAGAATAACTTCTTTTTGTTTAATTTCTTTCTAGTTTTTATCAATAGTTAAAAGTTGAAATTCAATAGTGTAATTTAGTTTTTTTCATTTACTATTTTACCAGTCTTTAAATTTTCAAATAGACTGATCAATGCCATTATTTTTCCTGCCATTTTATTACTAGTTTCTTGACCCATTGTGTAGATGAATGTTTCTGAAAAACCCTTCTAGTTGATAACTCATCTTAAAATAAGTGGTTGAATACTTCATACATGCAATGAGCTTTTTCTGCATTCCTGCATTTATCTTCTCTTAGAATAATGAAGTACATAATTCCTCAAATGTCATCACAAGGAGATTTTTCTCCCAAAATAGAGAGGCAGGGTAACTAAGTATTTCATTTAGTTTTGTTTCTATAATTGATAGACAGTAGTTGCAATTTCACTTTCATTTTTTAGTTCATGATTTGAAAATAATGATAAGAACATGAATAAAAACTCTATTTTTGTTTCTTGATTAAACTTTGCTTCCAAATCTTCCTTAAGCTCTTTTAGTTCTCATTTCTTTAGATTCTTAGTAGTCTTTACAGAAGTTAGATTTAAGACTTATATAGTTACAATTTAAATCATTAGGAATTAAAAGACTAAAAACCCCCAAAACAACATAAAACACAAAATCAACAAAGTGAGAAGGGTCATCTAGCACAAACATTGCACTACACTTCATCAGTTTATGATACACGTATTGATAATTTATGTTGAGCAATTTAGGACACTAAATTCACTAAACATTTTGGTGTTGTTGTCAGGGAAGTGTAACTAGGTAGCTTTATCTCTTACATTAAAAAAAAAATGACATGCATAGAGAAAGAGACTCTAGGGATAAATTTATAGCTAGGGGTAGAAGTTCAATTCCTACAACTCCACCTACTCCACCAAGAACAAGAAAAGACACACCTCCATCCCAAACTCATACTCCCACCCATAGGACTCCTGGAATTCCAAGGGCAGAAATCCAATCAACAGAATTTCCTATCTCATCTACCAAGGCAGTCTTAGGTGACCAAAATTTCGAATCTCCAACAGTAGGAAGAGCCTTTTTCACCTCCACAGGAGAGCACATTGTAATTGAAGAGTTAGGAACACCTGGTGAGGAAGAAGAAGTAGAACCTCTCTCCCATATTCCATTAATAGAAGAACTAGAGGAGGAGGAAGTAACCTTGTAGGGTGAACTGTATACTGACTTTGAAGAAATTATAATGGTAGAAGAAGAACAAGATGGAGAATTCTCACTATTTGGAGGAGGGTGTAGAGGGAGAGGTAGAGGAAATGATGGAGGAGGTAGAGGAAATAATGGAGGAGGCAGAGGAAATAGGGAAATAGATAATTCCTTTGGATTCCCTATACTGGATGAGGAAACAAATGCCACAATGATAAAAATCTCACCTTCTGTACTCCCTAACTTCCATGGGCTGAGAAGTGAGGATCCTGAAACATTCTTATTTGAGTTTGAAGTCTTATGTAGAACCTATGATTATCTAGAGGACTCTCAAAAACTGAAATTGTTTCCTTCAACACTAAAAGGAGCTGCTTTGAAATGGTTTATGGGTTAGTTACTCAGTCCATTAGAACTTGGAATGACATGAAAAGAAAAAATTTGGATAGGTACTTGGATTATTGCATGCTTACCAATCACAAAGATGAGGTGTTCAAAATGATGCAAAGAGAGGATGAAAACTTAGAAGATTTGATTGAGAGGTTCAACTATAATTTTAAAAGAGAAAAAAATGAATGATTTAGATGAAGAAACCTTCAAATCTCTTTTATTAAAGGCCATTAGAGCTGAGTGGATAGATATCCTTAACATGATGGGGAAGGGAGATATTTCTCAACTCCCACTGAATGATATAAGAGAATGGTGTGTTCATCTCTCAAGAGGGAAATCTAAAATAGGGAAAGGGCCAAGAGATCCTTCTCTTGTTAGAGTAAACAAATCTGTAAGAAGATCTATAAGTAGGGAAGAAATTGGCAATATGCTTGATGAATTTAAAACTGACATTCTAGGGAGCCTTAATGAGCAACTAGACACCCTTAAAATTCAAAACAAGTAGAAAATAGAGGCTGATGCTCTAGACAATTTTTGTCCAAAATGCAAAAAAAAGCATGCTATAAGGGAATGCCCTTTAGATGCAAAAGTTGTATAAACTTGTATGATTTGTTCAGAAAGGCATGAGGCCAAGGGTTGTCTCTTAATCCCAGGTCTTAAGGTTGTCTTTCAAGAAGAAACAGTCCCAAATTCTGCAGAACCTCTTTGTTTTGTTTCTAGAAGACCTTGGCAAGGGCCACAAAATCAGGGATTTAACAATAAAATCTATCTTTAGCCCCCACCAAACTGAAATACTTGGTAGCAACCTTGGCCTCAACCTCAATCCCAGTTTCAATCTCAACCATGGGAACAAGGGGTACAAAATCCGTATGGGAGATCTTCTCAATATTATCAATATCCTCCATCTTATCAGAATTATCCTCCCCCACACATTTAGCAACAAAATCAGCAACCACAACTTCAAAATCAGAACCCTCAGCTTTCATTGCCATTTCCACAGCAACCTCCACAACAAAGCCAAAATCCTCAACTCTTGCTACCATTCCACCATAAACCAAATCAGCCACCTGCCCAACCATTACCAACCCCAACAATAAAAACCCTCACAATGCTTACATGGTAGAAGGACAACAATTTCCAACTTATATGATTACTCCTCCAGATCTTAATGATGTTCAACTAAGATCTAGAATGATATTAGAAAAGGAAAGACCACCTATAGTTATTCAAGAACAAGACACTTCTGAGGAAGATTCTCTAAAAGTCAATAAAAGTTTTGAGGAAACATATCTCCAAAACCAAAACATTGAAAAAGGAAAACAAAAAGAACCAGTGAACACAACTCCTATCCTTGAGCAACCAACGTCTACTTCTACACCTCCTTTTCCTGAAAGACTACAAATTGATAGAGGGGTAGAAAAACAGATCTTGTTGCCCAACTATGATTTCCTAGATGAATTGAAGAATGTTTGTATCAAAATTCCTTTGCTACAAGCCATTAGAGAAATTCCAATTCTAGCCAAAACAATAAAGGAGTTGAGCATAAAAAAACCAGGAAGAAAAGCAAAAGAAACAAAAATAATTCACCTGGTAGGAAAAATAGTAGACATAATGATGGGAAGAATTGCCATATAGAAATATGTGGATCCAGGGATTCCAATTGTCAAGACACATATAAATGGAATTGAAATTCCAAATACATTGATTGACTTAGGGGTAGCAATAAACATTATGAGTAGACAAACTATGGAGCAGCTTAAACTTACTAATCTTCTTTACACACCTACTTTACTGCAGTTTGTAGATAGATTAGTAATCAAAGCAGATGGTGTATTATAAGATATCTCAGTATCCTTAGATTCTTGGGTATATCCTATTTATTTTATGATCTTAACTCCCAAGAATAATCTAGGAGGACACCCACTCATACTAGGAAGACCTTGGCTAGCCACAGTTGATGCTTTTATTAGCTGTAGATCTGGTGAGATGTACATTTCTGATGGTAATTCAACAAATAAATTTACTCTGTATCCTCTAGAAAAAGAAATCACAGAAATAGATGACAAGGAATGGATTGATGATGAAGATGATATTCAACCTCTCTTTACTATTTCATAAATTAGTGAAGATAGTCAAATTTTGAATACATTGGAAAATTTTGAAACATCTTCAAAATATGATCATGCACAATTTCAAGAAAAACCTAGTATTGAATACTTTTCATCCAGGCATATGTCTCTCTATTCTATGGAAGAGTTTGGTAGCTCTACAATTGAAATTTTCTCAAGTAGGACATTGAACATAAACAAAAACTTGGAGAAACTACAACAAGAAGAGTTAACCAAAACATTACAAAAACATTTTGCTGCATTTGCATGGGAGTACACTGACATGAAAGGCATTGATCCTAAGACTTGTATCCATCATATCTATATTGAGGAAAATAGTAGACCTATCAGACAACCTTAGAGAAGGATGAATCCAAATCTTAGGGAGATTGTAAGAAGAGCCCCAAAAATTACTGAATGTAAACTTAATTTACCCAATATCAAATAGCCAATGGGTTTCTCCTTTGGTAATTGTGCTTAAAAAAATTGTAAATGGAGGGTGTGAATTGATTACGGTGAATTGAATAAAGCGACCCTTAAATATCATTTTCCTTTACCCTTTATAGATCCAGTGTTAGATACATTGGCAGGTAAGAAGTACTTCTCATCCTTGGATGGTTTTAGTGGTTATAATCAAATTCAGGTAGCACCTAAAGATCAGGATAAAACCACATTTACTTCTCCATGGGGAACTTTTTCCTACCGAGTACGTCCTTTTGGATTATGTAATGCACTTTCAACATTCCAAAGAGCAGTACTAGGAATTTTTTTGATCTAATACATGATTGTGTAGAGGTATATATGGATGATTTTACAGTCTATAGAAACACATTTGAAGAAGCTTTGGAAAATTTGGAAAAAGTTCTTAGAAGATGTAAAGAAATAAACCTTTCACTAAGCCATGAAAAATGTTTTATGATGTTTACAGAAGGTATTGTTTTAGGATATCACATTTTGGGGGATGGGATTAAAGTTAACAAATCTAAAGTTGAAGTCATCTCTAAATTATCAATTCCAAATTGCCAAAAGGATGTTATAAGTTCTCTAGGATTTATAGGATACTATAGAAGGTTTATAGAAAACTTCACTAAAATAGCATCTCCACTCTTCAAATTTCTTACAAAAGATTGTGAATTCAGTTGGATTCCTAATTGCCAACTAGCAAAAGAAACCTTGAAAGAAAAAATTTCTGAAGCACCTATTTTAAGAGGTCCAAATTGGAAAATTCCTTTCCATATTTCCACAGATGCTTCAGATACAACTTTGGGAGCTGTATTGGGACAAAAAGATTTGATTCCTTATGCCATTTACTATACAAGTAAGAATTTGACTCCCACTGATTTGAATTATACTGACTGAAAAGGAATTTTTAACTATTGTTCATGCAATTAACAAGTTCAGACATTATATAACATGCTATGAAACCTTTGTTCATACAGATCACTCTGCAATTAGATATTTGATGAATAAACCTATTACTAATGGCAGAGTTACAAGATCACTTTTACTTTTGCAAGAATTCAACATTACTATGCTAGATAGACCTGGAAAACAAAACACAGTCGCTGATTTCTTGTCTAAGATTTAGAATATCAAAGAAGATTATCGAGTTGAAGATAAGTTTACTAATGAATATCTTTTTGCAGTAACTACTCAAACTCCTTGGTTTGCAAATGTTGCTAGTTACTTGCTCACAGAGAAGTTACCTTCACATTCGTTTCCTAGACAGAAAAGAAAAATTATTCAAGAAAGTGCAAGATATTCATGGATCACTAACGAATTGTATAAAATAGGGCCAGATATTATGATCAGAAGATGTGTCAAGGAAGATAAAATTCTCGAGATTCTCAAAGCATATCATGATGAGCTGTGTGGTGGACACTTTGCTGACAAAAGGACAGCCTATAAAATCCTTTCTTTAGGATATTATTAGCCATCCATATTCAAGGATGCTAAAGAATATGTCAAAAGATGTGACAGCTATCAAAGGGTAGGAAAACCTACTCCCTCAATTGAAATGCCATTACAAACTCAAGTACTTATCAAACCCTTTGAAAAATGGGCTTTAGACTTTATTAGACCAATTAATCCTCCATCTAAGTAAAAGAAGTATATATTGGTATGCACTGATTATGTCACCAAATGTGTAGAAGTCAAAGCATTACCTTTTGCTAACGAAAAATATGTAGTTAATTTTCTTTTTGAGGACATATTCACTTGTTTTGGTGTTCCAAGAGAAATTCTGACAGATCAGGGATCTCAATTGACATCCAACATGGTGGAAAGGCTTGTGGAGGAATAGAAGATCAAGCATAGGAAATCTACTCCCTATCATCCACAAGCAAATGGTCGAGTGGAGTCTACAAATAAAGTGATTGAAGGAATCCTCACCAAGACTGTGCATCTACATAGAAGAGATTGGGCAGAAAGGCTTCCTAAAGCCTTATGGGCCTATAGAACTACATGGAGGAACACAACAGGACATACACCCTATGAACTTGTTTATGGGAAACAAGTCATGTTCCCTATAGAATTCCAAATTATAACCTTCAAGATGGCGGTACAATTTGGGTTGGATTTATCAAAGGCTCAAAAGCATAGACTGGAGCAATTAAATGAACTTGACGAAATTAGGAAAGAAGCAGTTCAAAGGACTCGTATAGTCCAACAACAGAGGGTTAAATGGCATGATAAATATATCAAGGACAAGAGGTTTCAAGAGGGATATTGGGCGTCGTTAATTGATTCAAAGTTTAAGGATTTTCAAGGTAAGTTTCAAACTCATTGGCTTGGGCCATATGAGTTTGAAAAAGTCTTTAGTAATGGAGCAGTGAGGATTAGAACAATAGATGAAAGTCAAACTCCTCTTCTTGTGAATGGTCATAAATTAAAAGTATATCAAAAACCAATTTCAAAGGAAGAGTTCATCAAGATCTTCCAGAAAAATTCTAAAATGAAGTTAGTGAAGAAGAATCCTTCTCCACCAACTTAATCTTTATTTTTCCTATCTTAAAAAAATAAAATAATAAAATAATAAATTGTATAAGGTTGAAAACCAATCATTGATTGGCATGCTTATACAGAAAATACAGGGTGAAAATAAGAGGTTTCTGACACCCTATATTTTCCATTCCCTTTCTGTAATAAGTGGTGACAAAAAGCCATAGTCACTCTGTATTCTATAAAATTCATTATCTCATCTCACTTCACTCTGTTTTATTTTTACAGTTTCACTTCATTCCATTGCCATGTTTCACCAATAAATTTTTCCTTTTTCATTATTTATTCCATCTCCATTTTCATTTATCATCTTGTATTACATCTCATTTTATTTTCACTTACACATCCATTTCCATTTCATTCATTCATAAGCCATATTTTACTTTTTGTCTCATGTTCTGCAACTGATTCTGTTCTGCAGCTAATCTGATTCTACAACAACAATTTGTTTATCAGTTCAGGCACAAGTGTACAATTCATAATAAAATCATGTATGTAGGGAATTGAAGAAAAAACAATTTTAAAGACCAATCATGCCTAAAGTACCTGTGGATCAACATCAAAATATTAGCAAGCAGAAGGTAAAGCTTCCAAAGGTAAATGCAAAAATTTATTTCAAAAAGCAAATTGAAAACATAAGCTTGTATAATATGTATGATCACATGTCTCCTTAACCAACCATAATTTGATTTGACCGCCACGATGTCTCCGCTATATCTTCTGTCTTTAGTGACAAATAGTCCCAATGATTCTCTTATAATCAATCTCTGCTTCAAACTCCATAATTTGTACTCAAACAATCCTCTACAACTACACCTGTTAATGGTCAAGATGATGAGGTGACCTACCTATCTACGACTCTCTAAACCCTTACTATCTATTTATTACATTCCAACTCTTATTTTTTTCTCTCCTATTCATGTAGCAATTTCATATACACAGTCATTATGTTTCCATATACATACAATGTTTCCATCCTCATATTTACACAGTCATTCTGTTTCTATACACACAACACTCATTTTGATAAACAATGCGAGTAATTTTGAAGGATAATCAAGAACAAGGGATATGGGGCTTAATGTCAAAACTGAGCCCATAGGAGTAAAATATATGGAGGGGTATCTACAGCTTAAAGGGATGCTATAGAAGGTCAGACAGTTATGTTTTATTGAAAAATTTGATGGCTACGACAAGGAAATTATTAAATCTTTTGCAAGATCATTTTATGGCATATAAGTGGAGATAGGGGATATCAAGTTTACAATCACAGAATCCTTCATAGCAGAAGCAACAAAGCTCCCAAGACTAGGAGAAAGATGGTTTAAAATTAGGGAATTTCATGATGAATCTTGGAAGGTGATCCTTAAAACCCCAGGTATGGATGTTACAGTATTTATAAAGGGGATTCCTATTTCATCTCTCAAGAATAAATGGAGTAACATGTTGTTAATATTGCAAAAATTCATTACATGTGAAGGAAGATTTGGGTCTATGTATGTTTACCATATACACCTGTTAATGAATTCTTTAGAGAATGGAACCATCAATCTTCCCATTTTCCTTCTGAATAGTCTAAGAAGGATGGCAACAAATGTTCAAAAGAAAATTGAATCAATAGAAACAACTCTATATCATCATGGATTAGTGAAGATTCTAGTAGAATTCCATTTAATAAGTATAGGGGATACATGGGAAGATATCTTGGTAAGATATTTCTTCCCGGATGCTCCAGATGCATCTAAGGGAATTCATGTTAAGAGAAGTAGACATAGAAAGACCAGCATTCATATTCAAAGCTCCTTACAAAAAGATGATGCAGAGATAGCTCCTAAACCAGAGGTTAGGAAGCAGACTAAACAAAAGAGAAGAATGAAAGAAAGGGCTGAAGAAATCAATGAGGACATTCCTGAATCTTCATCACCACAAGAAGATGAACAACTATTCTCTGAGAGACTAACCAAAATCAAGGAGAAAATCAAGAAAAATAAGGAGAAAGGAAAGAGGAAAAAGGACAAAAAAGAAGAAACCATAAGCTTCCAGAACTTGAGGAGGAGATCTAGACTTTGAGGTAAGGTAAAGAGGGTGAAATCAAACAAGGCCCAGTTTTTAGACTTAGAGGAAGAAACCCCATTTCAGTCTCCTGACAGTATTCCATCTGAACACAATCCACAAGACTCCCCTCAATAGAATTTTGAAGGCAGCCCAAGTAGAGCTTATCCTAGCATAAATCCAATACAAACAACAAATCTATGACTACATAGAGTCATTAGAGAGAAAGAATACCTCGATAGATCTAGGAACTTCAGCTAATCCAGAGCAGTCTGTCATGCCACAAGAAAATCTAACTAGCTCTCTCAAACAAAAAATCTTTGAGCTAGAAATTCTAAACAGGCACATCCAAAAAGAAAGTGAAACCTTGAGGGAACAGAAAAAGATGGATAGAGCTATTCATGACAACACAATGCTACACTTGGGATTATGGTACAAGAAAAACAGGAAGCTAAAAAGGAAAAATAAGAAGTTGAGTAGAACACTTATTAACCTCAAGTACAAAATTCTTATGAGGAAGCCAAGGATGGTAGTCAGTGCAAAGAAAAGTAAGAAGAGGAAGTTGGATGTGTTGGTAGAAGTGTCAGAAAAAAAACAATAGGAGGAAGAAGTTCACAATTTTGATTGCATGGGGATATGCAATGGTTTTGCAGTGGGGGTATGTTGAGCCTCAAAACTACTCTTTCCTTAGCAACTCTTCTCATCCCTTTTCTTTGTTTTTTCCATGAAGAAAATGCATTCTTATCATCAATGACCCAGTATATATTGCCTTAAGGAGGAAATTTAGTGATTTACATGTTATTCTTTTATGTTTTGCTGTTTGAATAAGTTTTTGCATATTAGCTACGAAATGCAGCATATTCTGCAGCTAATCGGCTGTTCCACAGCTAAATCCATGCTTTAATGGGTTCCAGGTGTTAAAAGGAGAAACTAACTACATGGGCAGCTTGGAAATCATCATGACATGGACCGTGTCCTATTCACTTAGCCCAAGTCAACAACGAAGATGGTACAAGGCTACGGTCAATAGAGAAGTTGAATGTAGAGACCGAAGGTAACAAGACTTTGTTTCGTGGATAACCAACACGTTTCACAGTGATGGGAAGCGTTATCCTGAATAACTTCCTGAACCAACACACTCCAACAGCCATCTGTGCAACCGAATCCAATAAACATCATCTTGGTTCTATGTCTCCAGTAGCCGAAGAAGAAAATTCTGTGTGCCTATCTTCTACGTGTTTTTGGTTGTATCTTATTTTTCTCCACAAACAGTTGCATGATTTCCTTATAAATACTTGTGTAAAGAACTCGGAAGGAGTTTGAATTTCCTCATGTATTAAGCTCAGAGTTACTATTCTGTAATTTTGAAACTCATTTTCCTGTTTTTAATATGAAGACTGCATGTTTTATGGATATATGAAAGAGTTTCTTGGAGATTGATTGAGCACTCATAACCTGATCAATTGTAGAGGGCCCTTGTGTTGAATGAGGTTTTATTTCATTTTGTTTTGTCTTTTCTAGTTAAACTGTAAATTCATTATTTCCTCCCACAATGTTCATAATAATTTTCGTACTAACCTTGTTTATAATGCAATTTTTATCATTTCCTTACTAATGCAGAATAACTTCTTTTATTGTAGAATAACTTCTTTTTGTTCAATTTCTTTCTAGTGTTTATCAGGAGTTAGAAGTTGAAATTCAATAGTTTAATTTAGTTTGTTTCATTTACTATTTTACTTGTCTTTATATTTTCAAATAGACTGATCAATGTCATTACTATTCCTACCATTTTATTACTAGTTTCTTGACTCATGGTATAGATGAATGTTTCTGAAAAACCCTTCTAGTTGATAACTCATCTTAAACTAAGTGGTTGAATACTTCATTCATGCAATGAGTCTTTTCCGCATTCCTACATTTATCTTCTCTTAGAATAATGAAGTATAGAATTCCTCAAATGTCATCACAAGGAGATTTTTCTCCCAAAATTGAGAGGCAGGGTAACTAAGTATTTCATTTAGTTTTGTTTATGTAATTGATTAGACAGTAGTTACAATTTCAGTTTCAATATTTAATTCATGATTTGGAAATAATGATAAGAACAAGAATAGAAACTCTGTTTTTGTTTCTTGATTAAACTTTGCTTCCAAATCCTCCTTAAGCTCTTTTAGTTCTCATTTCTTTAGATTCTTCGCTGTATTTATAGAAGCTATACTGAAGACTTTTATAGTTACTATGTAAATCATTAAGAATTAAAGGACCAAAAAACCCCAAAACAACATAAAACACAAAAAAAATGAAGTAAGAAGGGTCATCTAGCATAAACAGTGCACTACACTTCATTAGCTTATGATACCCGAATTGATAATTTATGTAGATAAATTTAGGACACTAAATTGACTAAACAAAAGTATTGAATGTAAATGTATTGTTGGGAACGGGTTCCCCCAAGGGCAGTTTTAGGGCTAAAAGCCCATGTTTTGGGAAAATTTTGTAATAAAGATGTAAAGTCTCCACATTTTGTGCTCGCTGAGCACAAATGTGTCAAGAGTCATAAAGGGTTGTCCGTCCTTATTTTGTAAAGTGTAAGTTCGATTGTAAAGATCCACCCATGGTCCGCGGACCATGGGATTGTATAAAAAGGAGCTAAGTAAGTAAGCTCTACATAGTTAAGAAAGGAAGAAAGTAGTGAAGTAGAGTAGAGAATTCTAAGTGTTCTCGGTGGTGAGCACCAGTATTGCAGCAAGAATGTTGCAACTATTGGGGCTTCCTACTTTACTTTTATCAACTCGGTAGTTCGTAACAAACTTGGAAGTGACGGTGTTGTATGCACAAGTACTACCTCTTACTACAGGCTATCACTTGGTTAGCTAGCACAAGATCACTAGGAGCTCAAGCCAACTTCTATGAGTTTCCAGAAGAAGCTTTTAATTGTGATGAAAGAAAGCTAATTCTACAGAGGCTATCCTACTTGCAGAAAGAGAAAGAAGATTGGAGTATAAAGCAAACCCTAGCAAACCCTAATTCTTCCAACTAACCCTATGCTCGCAGAAAAAGAGATGAAAACTGATGAAATGAGTGCCACTGACTATTGAGAAAGAAAATTACATCTATTCAAGCTACTTCTAGAAGGAAATGAGAAAAAAAACATCTTTTTGGGTTTTTGTGTGTTTTATATGAAATTGTTATGCTTGTAATTTATCTGTTTATGGTTGTGGCAGAGATTCGATGGTGATGGAAGGTGGCTTTGGGGTTTGTAGAGGTGTAGGAAGGTGTGGGGGGAGTCCTAAGATGCCTCTGGTAACCTCCTAGAGACTTTCTCTGCAATTAGACTTCAAAAAGTCACTTTCAAGAAATTCTACAAGAGGCTGCAGAGGATCTATAGGAGGATCTACAAGAGGATGCCGAGAGTTGTTTTTAGAGGTTTTAAAGGTGGAAAAATGGTGGGCAAGGGTAGATAAAGATTAGAGTGAGGTTTCAATGTGTCTGAAGCTCATCAAAGATGATTAGGGAATAAAATGATGGTTGGATTTGTTCAAGAGACAAGAGGGAAGCTTATGCGAAGAATGCAGAAATTAGGGAAGATTCGTGAAGGGTTGTGAATGACTTGTGAAACTTATGAGAAAAGAGATGATGATGGCTACTTTATTAATGTACCATGAGCAGAGGTGTGTTGTAAGAGAGCTGCAATTCAAAATACTGAAATTGAGCAAGAAAAGAACTAATTGTACCAAAAGAACATAACTATATCTCATGTTAACCTAAGTTCTAACCTAGAAAAATAAAATGTTGAACAATGCTATATGAATAGGAAAGCATGGAAAGAGATTTATTGCAGAATAGATCTGAAGCAAAACATTAACCTCTGAATCACTATAACACTAGAAATTGCATGGGGGAAGCAAAACTATGTTTTTATGGCAGCAAGCAGATCTTGACCTCAATTCATGGTCCCCAAAGGAGAAAAGGAGGTCAGGCTCTATTGATGGCCATTTTGTATCTTTATCTTACCACTATTTAACCTACTTCAGTAACAAAAATGGAAATAGCTATGTAAACCAACAAAAGCAACCTATTCTAACCAAGAGAAAACGAATCTATCTAACAGAAATTAATTTATGAACTAAAGCAAAAACATATAAGTACAAAGCAAGAGGTACTAGGTAGCTTGGGTTGGGCCCTAACCCAAGAGCTTCAGCCCTCTAAAAGAAATCAGTGCTAGCTCAAAAAATATTTCATCTCCATAATCAAAAGTAATAGTCACATTATATAAACTGTCACAAGAGTAAGCTTGAAAATGAGTTGAGTAAGAGCTGCAATAAAAGTGTGAAAATTTGACTAACAACCAAATAAACTACTAAGCACCTAAGCGCTCCTATTTATACAACTGGAGCCTCCAACAGCTTTCCTAAAATCAAGGAGGCTCGGCTCCCAAGACTAGAGATAGACAACAATGCTTCTTCACTTGCTCAGCTACCCCTTTGATGCATTAATGTGGCTGCGTGTGCTCCAAGTTTCCTGAAGGAGGATTCGAGGTAGGGAGTCATAAATTATGGGGACACCCTCCTACAAATCCTCTCCTTTGTTTTCCTCAAATATTGGCTACCAAATGCTCATTAATCCTTTGACTTTGTCCCAAAATTGACCAAAAATCTGCATAAAGCACACATTAGACTTCATGGCATAATGACTAACCCAATTCACTATATTAGCATAAATATAATGAAAAAAATGCAATAAACTAATGAGAATGGTGGATTAAGCTGAGCTAGGAGGCCAAATGAGCCCATATAATTACCCATTTTTGGGGCTCATCATCACCCCCCTACTGAATGGGTTGCTCATCCTTTGAGCAACTAGTCTATCTCCTCATCCTTGACAGCCTTGATGGATTCCCTGACATCCCATGCTTTTGATGTGATATCCTCCTCCTTATCATGGAATCATGCCTTTCCATCCACCTTTTCCCACTGTTTTTGTTGTTCTTATTTTTTTACACCTTCCGGTAGTCCTAGCAGCAGTGGAGGACTGAATTTGAGGCAAATCCAATTGGCCTTCAAACTTTGCATAGACTGCTTATACAATGGCACTGTCCTTAAGGCTTCTCTCATCCTATTTGGGTAGTGATACTCCCTGATTTGTATTTTGTGTGGCAATGTGTTCCACTTTCTCATGCAGGCATGAATGCAGTTATCTATAAACAATCTCTCCATGTCCTCAAAATGTGCAATAGCCTGGGCCTACTCATTGATATACTTAAGGACACTTTGAGGATTATCTACAAGGTGTTGGTGGGCACTAATGAGAGCCATGGGGTCTATTGCCTCAGCTCGGATCATTAAGGGTTCATTTAGCTATTTTTCCATTAACTTCTTGATTTATGTTGCCCTTTCCCTCTCATGGCTCATCCAAGATGCCATGGCCATCCGCTGCAAGTCTCCTAACCTAGCATTGGGGTCCCATAGGTTCATATCAGTAAGGGCCATGTTATGCAAATAAAACTTTGCCAACTTCACCTTTTCCTCTACTGAACTGTGGTCACATAGATCCATGAATTGTCCATAACCTAAAAAGGTATGGTGCCTCTTTGGGCCAGAGTCTTGATCTGGAACTAGAGCCACTGATCTTTGAGGTATACTCCATATGATTTGGTTGGCTGCCTCCATTGAAGTGCCTCCATAAACTAGCTGGCCATGCATGCTAACTGAGTTTCCCTTTCTTACAGTTGTTTTCTCAACATTTCGGTCTCTACCTAGGTGTCCCTTTCTTGCAGTTATTTTCTTAACATTTCAGTTTCTACCAGGGTTCCCCTTTCTTGCAATTGTTTTCTTAACATTTCATTCTCTTCTTCCAAGTGAGATCTTTTGATTTCTTCTGCACATTTTACAGTGTTCAGCTCTCTCCCTATATCTCTAAGCTTGCTCTCCATGTGGCCAATGTCTTCCACCCCTTTGGACTTTGCAATTTGCATCCATCTGTGGCTCCTTACTCTTTCTTTTTCCAGCTCAAAGAAAAGAGGGACTGCAAACTTCTGTGGGATGATTTTCCCTCCTTCTAGAAGGTTGTAATAAGAGCCTAAAATAGGCTTTGGGTCAAGTTCTAGTATCCCTGCTATTTCATCCTTCCCCTTGGTCTTCTCTTCTACCCTTTCTCAAGCTTCTCAATCTCTTATAGCTTTGTCAAGGTCTCCTGTAGAGCAGTCTGTGCCTCCTATAGGACAATTTTGGAGTCTTGTAGTTTTATCCTTTCCCTCCAAGTGGAAGATCTAGGGCTTCCTCTTTCATAGGTGATGGGGGTTTTGGATGGAGATTCCTCCTTTTTGGCAGTAGGATAATCTTCAATGGTGATAGGTTCTTCTGAGGGTGGTTGTGGCTTCCCTATTTTTATCCTGGTGCTTTTTCGAGCCCTGAAATACATGGATGGTTGCCTTATTCTCTTTGGTTTATGCTTAACTGGGGTGCTAAGTGTAGCAAGAATAGCTGTTGCCTCCCTTTCTAGTGTTTCAAGAGACACTTCTACCTTCTTTGCTTCTGTTTCTTTTTCTTTTGTCTTTTCTGCCTCTGCAGGTTTTGTTTCTTCTATCCTTGTTTTAATTTCCTCCTCTTCTTTTTTAGTTTCTGCCCTCTCTGTTGTAGTCTTTGTCTTCACTGATTTAGTCTTTTTCCTTTCTATTTAGTCCTTTTTCCTCCTGTCCTCGATTCCTTATTCTTCTCTGTTGTGGTCTTATCCTTCTCTGTTTCATGTTTTTCTTCCTCTATTTTGGTTTCTTCCTTCCCTGTTTCAGGTTCCTCTTTCTCTATTTTTGTTTTCTCTTCCTCTTCTCTGGTTTCCTCCCCATCTTCCCCTTTTTGTTCTTCTGCCTCACTTTTAGATGGACATAGGTCATATGTGAGGGCTTTTACATCATCTTCCCTTGTCATATTTCTAAAAATCTCCCAGACTATGGGTATTGTGAAGGTGTGGAGGGCCTCTTCCACTAGCAGTTTAATTATCCCATGGTGAGCCAATTGGTATGGAACTCCTACCTTCAATTTGATGTTGGAATCTATTAGGGACTGGAGGAGAAAATAGGGAATACTGAGTTTTTTGGGTGCAGGAAGATCCATACCATATCTTAACTCATGCAAAAGTCTGAAATGGTACCCATAAACTATGTTGTACCTTCCTTCATAGGATATGTATTTAATAATCAGATAACTGACCTCATCCCAAGGGTAAGGTATGCTTGTTCTCCTGATGCCATTTTTGTCCTCTACAGGATGCTCATCTGGGTGAAAGAAGGTTTTCTTGGCAACTTGACCCAGTGGTTTTTCCTCCTTACTCCAGAGTAGCCCAAGTGGGAGACTGGTAACCCTACTAATGAACTTTGGGGTGATTTCCATGGTGAGACCCCTGAAAATAACAGTGCCATGGGTTTTTGAGTGAGGTATCAAGGACAAGGAAAACTCCTGCTTATTTCTTCATCATACCCACGAAGTTTTTCAAAGAATGGCATCCAATTGGCTCGTGTAAAAAGGGCTACTACCTCAGGGTGTTCATGTAGCCTGGTTGAGTTTAGAGGTTCCTTCCACATAAATCTTCCTGTCATTATGTTTAGACTCTTTGGAATGCCTCAGGTGGAGAAGGAGACAATAATTTTCAAAAACCAGGAAACAAAGGAAAAATAATGTATTTCTCTTTCTTTTAGGCTTAATTCTCCTTAAAATTTCATCACTCCTCGTATATGTGAGTACCAAGGTGGAGAAGGAGACAATACTTCAAAAACAGATAATAGACAAAAACTGTGTTTTTTCTTAAGAAGCAGGCAGAGATTTTGAATGCAATTCCTCTTCCTTTTCAGGCTCAATTCCTTCTTAAAATCACATAACCCCTTGTATATATGAAAATGCAAAGTGGGTTTGCATCAAGCCTACCTCTTTGAGCCTGAATTTGAATGAAAATCCCATTTTTTCTTCTGCAAGACTGCTCACTGGTCCTCCTGTAGAAAGGGCTCCTATAGGACCTGTTACTGCTCCTGTAGAACCCGATAAGCGGAGGAGTTCTGAAAATGACAGAGAGCGGTGGCTTCGAGGCTCTGGAGGTGGTAGGGAGCTCACTGTATTCAAGGGCATGATGATAAAAATGGAAACAAAGGTGGTGAATAAGCTTGAGAGAGAGTACTTATGCTTATGGGAGAGGTTTTTGGCGACGGGGTGAGGTGGCGAAAAGGGTATGTTACCATTATTTGGACCATTGGTCCCCACTACAGTGTCATCATGAGACTTTATGCTTTTTTCCCACAATCACTTCCCATCATTGGTGCTGGGGTTCAAAACATCTGCCACTACTTGTCTTTTTAGATTTTTTCATGAGTTGATTAGACACACATGTAGTGTGATCTCCAGATGATTACGATCGAACTAGACGAGGGTGGCCAGTTAAATGGCCACCTTGTTGGTTTAATCCCAACCATTCGATTTGTTTATGTAGTTTCAAATCATACAGATGCAATAGAGGAATGGGTTTAGACACTTACTTGCAAGTCAAAATGTTCGTGCTACAGTGTTGTGTGGCTTTGCTGCTACTGCATGCTCAGACTCTGGTGCTGCATATCTGTATTCCTGCTGCCATATGCTTGTGGCTTCTTGATATGTGGCTTAGTTTCTTTGTACAGGTGCTTCTTTGCTGGATCTTTCTTCGGACATCTTCTGCATACTTGTGGCTGCACCTATTCTACTGTTGGAGCTTGATTTTTAAGGGGATCAGCTACTATAGGAGTCCTATAGGAGCTCCTGTAGTTGCTTCTCCCCCTAAATTTTTTAGTTGAGGCTTATGTAGGGGATTGTGAGGAGGCTTCTTGAAGAATCTGATGGTAATGGAGAAGCATCTAGTAGGTTGTAGGTGAGTTGTAGGGGTGCTGTTTTTTATTTCCTCGAACTTTTTTAAGAAACAGGTTTCTGTGTTTTATTTGCAGGAAGGAAAGAAATAATTGGAAATGAGGTGGTGCAGGTGTGGGATGGAGGGTTAGGATGGTGGATGGCTGTAGGATGGCCTAAAGGGTTTTTGTGGAAAATCCCAGCTCTTCAATCATTTTTTTGGCTTTATTTTAAGCTCTTTGTGATTTCTACAGGAGCCTCCTGTAAAACACACAGGGCTTCCTATAGGATGCACAGTCTTTAGAAAAAAACACCGAGAGATGGAAAAAAAATTAGAGCCAATGGAGAAGAGTCTAGAGGATGTGTAATAGGCTTGATGGCATGTCCCCTTGCTTCCTGGGGTCCATCTATGACCTGCAATGCACTCAAAAAGTCAATTTTCTTTTTTTGTTTTTCTCTTTATTTATTTATTTATTTATTTTTTGAAAAGACAACCAAGGCGCCTCTAAGAGGTTTTCACCCTACCTGCCTACCCTAGGCGCCTCCAAGGGAGGTTTTCACCCAGGGATATTTATTCTCTTTGTCTTTTTTTATTGTCATCACTGGGTCGCCTCAAAAGAATTTTTTAGGCTAATGATGGGACTCAAGAGCCTCTTAGATGTTTTCACTGGAGTCCTTATTATTATTTTTATTTTTTTATTGATGGGTGGAGTGGAGGCAGAGACTTTCTCCACTACCAACACTGTTTTACTCAAATCTTCAATAAATTCCTGCTTTGAGAGGGGCTTTTGTAGATTTTCAACCTATGCCCATTGACAAGCATGAGGATGGCTTCCTCATCGATGGTCCTGATCAGAATTGAACCATTGTCATTGCACCTTTCTACCGTGTAGGGTCCCAACCATCTTGTCTTCAGCTTGCCCTTGAAATCTTTATATCTTGAGTCATACAGTAGCGCCCAATCTCCTTCTTGGAATTGATTCTCCTTGATTTTTTTGTCATGCCATATCTTCCTCTGAAGCTAGATTACTTTTGTGTGGAGAAGGGCCTGCAATCTTTGTTCATCCAATCCATTTAGCTGGAGTAACCTTTCCCTTTGTGCATGGCTAAGATCTAGGTCCAACTGAGCTGCCATCCTTAGTGTATTGTATTCAAATTCTATTGACAACAAAGCCTTCTTCCCATAGACCAGCTCATAGTGTGTGAACCCTGTGGTGGTCTTCCATGTGGTATTGTAGGCCCAGGTGGCCTCAACCAATTTTGTATGCCCAAGTGGCCTCACCCAATCGATCTGCCCAATCTTTCCTATTTATGCTCACTACCTTAGTCAAAATTCCCTCTAAAGCTCTGTTGGTGACTTTCACTTGTCCATTGGCTTGTGGATGGTAGGGGGTTGAGGTCCTGTGCTTGATTTTATGATGTGTGAGCAGGTCTTCAATCAGATTGGAGTTGAATTGACTGCCTTGATCTGTAACCAGTTCTCTTGGATACCCGAACTTATATATATGTTCTCTCTTAAAAACTCAACTACTTTTTATTCTGTTGCTTCCTTGATTGCCTTTGTCTCTGCCCATTTTGTCAGATAATTGGTGCACACAATGATGTATTGTTTCTAGTTTGAAAGAGGGTTGATAGGACCCACAAAGTCCATGCCCCACTTCTCAAATGGCACAAAAGTCACTTGAGGTTGTAGGGGAATCTCATCCTTTGAAGTAGGTTTCCCCATCCTTTGGCACTGATCACATTGACTGATATATCTCCTCACATCTTGATGAAGAGTGGGCCAATAGTATCCTGCTTACAGAATTTTGAAGGTAGACCTCTTTGCTGCAAAATGGCCTCCACAAGGCCCGTCATGTCAGGTCAGGAGAATTTCAAAAACTTCTTCCTCCTTGACATATCATCTCAAAATCTGATCTGGGCCAAGTTTGAAGATATTTCCCCCAACCCAAGTGAAAGGGGCACTTTTCCTCACAACCTTGCTCTTCTCCTTTGAGGACAAGTGTGGTGGGAATTGTGCTAAAACCAAGTAATTTGCTATATCAACAAGCCATGGAGAGAGTACTGAGATAACAAATAAGTGTTAATCTAGCCTTTGATCATCCACCATTCCTTCCTCACCTGCAAGTAGATTTACTCTGGACAAAAAGTCAGCAACAACATTTTCCTTACCAGGCTTATCAACAATGGTTAAATCAAATTGCTACAATAAAAGCAACCATCTAATGATGTGAGCATTTACATCTGGTTTATTCATTAAATACCTAATTGCAGCATGATCAGTGTGTACAAAGGTCTGATAACCTGTGATGTAATGTCTGAATTTATTTAAGGAATGGATTACAGCTAGGAATTCCTTCTCAGTTACAATGTAGTTTAACTCTGCCTTTGACAAGTTTTTACCTATAAAGTATATGGCATAAGGTAGATTCTCATCAAGTTGCCCTAAGGCTTCTCTTATCACTTTGTTCGAGGCATTTGTGTGAATGTGGAAAGGTAGGGCCCAGTTTGGACCTCTCAAAATTGGGGCAGTCACAAGTTTACTTTTCAAGGTATCTAGGGCTTCTTGGAAATTGTCAGTCCATATGAACTCGACATCTTTCCCCAAAAGATGAAACAATGGAGAGGCTAGCTTACTGAAATCATTAATGAATCTTCTATAATATCCTGCTAAACTTAGGAAATTTCGGACATCTCTCACATTTTGAGGAGGTGGGATCATTTGGATGATAGCAATTTTGTTGGGGTCCACCTGTAATCCTTGTTGAGAGATTGCATGACCTAGCACGGTCCCTTCAGTCATCAAGAATTCACATTTTTCCGGACTGAGGGATAGGTTCATTTCAATACACTTGTCCAAAACTTTTCCCAGGTTAGATAAAGTTTCTTGAAAGTTAGAACCATAAGGATTAAAATCATCCATATATATTTCCACTACATCATGAACCAGTTCAGAGAATATACTCAATACTACTCTCTAGAAAGTGGCAGAAGCATTGCATAAACCAAAAGGAAGGACCCGATATGCAAAGGTACCCAAAGGACAAGTGAAAGTGATCTTATCTTGGTCTTATGGGCTGATTTGGATCTTATTGTACCCACTGAACCCATCTAGGAAGGAGAAAAATTGTTTCCCTGCTAGACCATCTAACACTTGATCTATGAAAGGCAAAGGAAAATGGTCCTTCTTGGTGGCCTTATTTAGTTCCCAATAATTGACACAGATTCTCCACTTACCATTTTTCTTTGGCACTAGCACCAAAGAAGAGACCCATTCACTATCAAAGATGGGGTAGATGAATCCTGCATCTAGTAACTTTTGAAATTCTTCCTTGACAATGTCTCTAAGAGCTGGATTCATCCTCCTTTGAGGTTTCCTGACTAGTTTGAAATCTTCCTTAATGTAAATGTGATGAGTATAGACTGAAGGGTGCACTCCCTTCATCTCCTTATAGCTCTAGGTGAAGGAATCCAAATGTGTTCTCAATAAGCTACAAAATTCCTTTTCCTGGGAGGTGGATAGGGATGAGTTGATTTTCAAGGTTCTTTCTGCTCCAAAATCTATATTCTTAACTCGAAGAGAGGTCAAGTCGGCCACACAAAAATCAGCTAAATGATTGTATTAGGTTTCTTTCACTAGCTCTTCTAATGGAAACATACTGGGGGGTGGATTCTGAATTAAGTTTTCAATGATATCATCCTCAGTTTGTGGTTACCCCCCATGGCAGTTTCTACTACACACAGTGGTGCAAAATAGACTTCATCCTCATCTTCATCCTCCAACCAGAGAGGTATATCATGTTCTAGCAAACGTTGGGCAGGAGGGTATAGGACTAGCTTCTTGGACATATGCCCATTCTTGATTGTCATGTTCCCAGCTCGACAACTTATGTAGGCATCTGCAATAGCCAACCAGGGTCTTCCTAAGATGAGAGGATACCCAATGAGCTTTTCCTTCGGCTGTAGAACCAGGAAATCAGCAGGTACTCCCAAGAATCGATGGAGACCATTAAATCTTCCACAATCCCTTCAGGGGTCACAGTGGAGCAGTCTGCTAACTGCAGTATTGTTGTGGTCTTTCTCAGGGAGCCCTGGAGGTTGAGCTTGAGCATAGTGTCCTTGGTCATCACATTAATGGCAACCCCCAGATCAATCAGGGTATGGGGGATCATGGTGCCATTGATGTGGACATCGACTACTAGGCTTCCAGGGTCTAGATACTTTGGACAGATTACCTGCCCCAACATCAGGTCAGACAGTTGTCCTATGACATTGATGGTTGGGGAATCTCTCTTGTGCCTGCTTGGATGCTTGAAGCACTTCTCTTTGATCATCCTGATGTATATAGGCACATCCTTTATGGCTTGGAGAAGTGGTATCTTTACACATAATTGTTTCAATTCTCCCATAAGTTTAGTTTCTTCTAGGGTAGGTTGTGTTGTTCTGGATAATCTCTCAGGAAAGGGTGGAATTGATTTCGGTTCACTTTCCTCTTTATCTTCGTCATCCTCGTTAGGGGTAGGTTGGATATCTGGGAGAACCTTCTCAAATCGTAGGTTAATCTCCTGAATCTCCACAGCATAGGTTGGGCATGATGGTTCCCCACTATATACTTGTTGAGCCTGTCTATTATTCGGGTTTGGGTTCGAGTTCGGTTGAGCAAGCATTTGGGGTTGCCTTGGTGAAGTAGGATGCAATGGTTGTAGTTGAGCAGGTGGTGGAGGCAAAAGAGCAGGAGGAGAGTTGTACCGGGGCCTCCACCCTTGATGATGTGCATTCCAATGAGGTTGTGGCTGAGCATAGGAGTGAAATGAATGAGCAGCTGGTTGAGCGTGATATTGAGATGGATATGACCAAGGAGGAGGTGTGGACTAGGAAGGATGAGCAGGGGGGGCCCAAGAAGGCATGGAAGTGGCTTGATTGGGGTTGTAGTATGCCTGGGATATCCCTTGCATTCCCTGCTGGTAAGATCTAGGTCCATGTGACCTCCTTTGGTCTATGAAATAAAGTGGTTCAGTGGCTCCTTCGGCCCCTTGGTATATAGCTTTAAGTTTGGGCAAGGAAGGGAACTTATCTGTAGGATGATCTTCTTCACATACTGAACACACCTCTATAGAGTTCAATGGACGTTTGTCCTAGGATGCCTTCTGGTGCACCTAGGACAAAAAATGGCCAAATCCCTCTCTACTTCCTCTTGTTTCCTTTTTACATTCAAGGTAACCATTTACATGGCAAGAGTCTGCAACATCTCACTCTTGAAATCTTCCAGCATGCTTCCAAATTCACATTTGAGGGATGAACTAGATGAGGAGGTACTGGCCATGGGTTGACTCCCTCTACGTCTCTTTCTGGCTGCCCTAGAATGGTTACTAAAGACAACCTTTATGTCTTCATAAGGTAGTTGGTAGTTGTCTCCCCCAACCAGTAAATGGAGGGTGTCTAGAAGGTCTTCTGGAATTCCCCTAAGCAGGACCAACTTTAGAGATTCGGGGTCAAGTGTGCACCTGGCCCTTTTATAACTGAGCTGGAATCTCTCTTCATAATCCTCCATAGATTCATCACTTCCCATGGTCATTTAGAATATTTCTTGCTTGGTGTCTTTTCACCTACAATAGTCCTGATATTTGTTATTAAAGCCTCGCTACATCTGAGCCCAAGTTATGATGCTGTTGTCAGGTAACCCCATTAACCAGCTCAATGCTACATCCTTGAGGGTAGAAGGAAACAATTTCAACTTTTGCTCGTCTTCTGCATAGTCATAGGTTCGACAGATAACAACAAACTCAAATAGGAAGGTGTGAGGATATTTTGTAGTTAATACATGGAAGTGAGGTAGGGCTAAAGGGCTTATGTTATTCATCTTAGTGTCCCCATTGGTCTCTCAGATAGGAAAGGTACCCTCTACACTTTCTCCATTCCCCCTAGCATTTATGTTTTCGGCCATTTTCTCAGGAGGGATGGTTTCTTCCTCTTCTCCTCCTACAGATTCTTCAAATATTTCAAGTTGTTCTGGTAAAGGATCTTCTAGATCATTGCTATTGAAGAAGAGAAAAGGGTGGCTTTGTGACGTGATGGGGGTGTTGGGTAGGAATTTCCCTGAATTATCTCTGTTCCTACAAGGCATGAAAGGGAATCTCTTTTTTTTTTTTTTTTTTTTTTTTTCTGCTTGTACCTACAAAACTAAAATTGATTGAACAACAAATTACAACTACTGAAATGAACTTGTTGAAAGGAAATTGTAGAATTGAATTGAAAGCAAGGAAATGCAGAAATTTAAAGAAACAACTACTCTACTTTTACTGAAATAAACTACCTAGCAGAATGTTGCAGTAGAAAATAGAAGAAAAGCAGTAATCACAAAATACTCTGACGCTCCCTCGGCAACAGTGCCAAAAAGTGGTGAGCACTAGTTTTGCAGCAATAATTCTGCAATTCCTGAGGCTTCCTACTTTACTTTTATCAACCTGGTAGTTCGTAACAAACTTGAAAGCGACGATGCTATATGCACAAGTACTAGCTCTTACTGTAGGCTGTCACTTGGTCAGCTGGCGCAAGATCACTAGGAGCTCAAGCCAACTTCTATGAGTTTCCAGAAGAAGTTTTTAACTGTGATGAAAGAAAGCTAGCTCTACAAAGGCTATCCTACTTGCAGAAAGAGAAAGAAGGTTGGAGTATAAAACAAACCCTAGCAAACACTAGTTCTTCCAACTATCCCTACGCTCGTAGAAAAAGAGATGAAAACTAATGAAATGAGTGCCATTGACTACTGAGAAAGAAAATTACATCTATTCAAGCTAACTCTAGAAGGAAATTAAAAAAATCATCTTTTTGGGTTTTTATGTGTTTTATGTGAAATTGTTATGCATTTAATTTATTTGTTTGTGGTTGTGGAAGAGATTTGGTGGTGATGGAAGGTGGACTTGGGGTTTGTAGAGGTGTAGGAAGGTGTGGGGGAGTCCTAAGAAGCCTCTGGTAACCTTCTAGAGACGTTCTCTACAATTGGGCTTCAAAAAGTCACTTTCAGGAAATTCTATAGGAGGCTGCAGGGGATCTATAGGAGGATCTACAGGAGGATGACGAGAGCTATTTTTAGAGGTTTTAAAGGTGGAAAAATGGTGATAAATGGTGGCTGAGGATTAGAGGGAGTTTTCAAGGTGTCTGAAGCTCATTAAAGATGATTAAGGAAGAAAATGATGGTTGGATTTGTTCAAGAGACAAGAGGGAAGCTTATAAGAAGAATGCATAAATTAGGATAGATTTGTGAAGGGTTGTGAATGACTTGTAAAACCTGTGAGAAAAGAGATGAAGATGGTTGCTTTATTGATGTACCATGAGTAGGGGTGGGTAGTAAGAGAGTTGCAAGTCAAAATATTGAAATTGAGCAAGAAAAGAACTAGTTGTACCAAAAGAACAAAACTATATCTCATGTTAACCTAAGTTCTAGCCTAGAAAAATAAAATGTTGAACAGTGCTATATGAATAGGAAAGCATGGAAAGAGATTTATTGTAGAAACATAAATGAACATGGAAAAATAGATCTAAAGAAAAACATTAACCTCCGAATCACTATAACACTAGAAATTGCATGGGGAAAGCAAAACTGTGTTTTTATGGCAGCAAGCATATCTTGACCTCAATTCATGGTCCCCGAAGGAGGAAAGGAGGTCAAGTTTTGTTGATGGCCATTTTGTATCTTTATCTTACCACTATTTAACCTACTTCAACAACTGAAATGGAAACAACTATGTAAACCAACAAAAGCAACCTATTCTAACCAAGAGAAAATGAATCTATCTAACATAAATTAATTCATGAACTGAAGCAAAAACATATAAGTACAAAGAAAGAGGTGCTGGGAAGCTTGGTTTGGGCCCTAACCCAAGAGATTCATCCCTCTAAAATAAATAAATGTTGGCTCAAAAAATATTTCATCTCCACTATCAAAAATAATAGTCACATTACATAAACTGTCACAAGAGTAAGCTCGAAAATGAGTTGACTAAGAACTGCAATAAAAGTGCGAAAAATTGACTAACAACCAACTAAACTACTGAGCACCTAAGCCCTCCTATTTATGCAATTGGAGCCTCCAACAACTCTCCTAAAATCAAGGAGGCCCGGCTCCCAAGGCTAGAGATAGATAGAAGTTCTTCTTCACTTGCTCGGCTGCCCCTTTGATGCATCAATGTGGTTGCTTGTGCTTCGAGTTTTTTGAAGGAGGATTTGAGGTAGGGAGTCATAAATGTGGGGAAAACCCTCCTACAAATCCTATCCCTTATTTTCCTTGAATATTGGCTGCCAAATGCTCAGTAATCCTTTGACTTTGTCCCAAAATTGACCAAAAATCTGCATAAAGCACACATTAGACTTCATGGCATAATGACTAACTCAATTCACTCTATTAGCATAAATATAATAAAAAAATATGCAATAAACTAATGAGAATGGTGGATTAAGCTGAGTTAGGAGGCAAAATGAGCCCATATAATTATCCATTTCTGGGGCTCATCAGTCGGGTCTTAGCATAAGTAGAGGCTTTGTAGCTAAGTGTGCAGAGGTCTAGTGTGGAAATCTGCAACTGAGTGCGGGGACCCCTACAATTGTGTGTGCAGGGCTGATAGAGTCTGTATTAAACTAGAAGATATCAATAAAAGAGAAGTATTCTGCTATTACTTTTTATTTAGTTCCTGTTAATGCATCTGATTATATTGCGTTTGGGCTTAATTTACAATGTTTATTTGATGCACAAATATATTTGATTGTATCGGTTAATTGAATTCAAGTAAGAATATTAGTTTGCGTGGCACTAACTGTGATTGATTAGTAAGATAATTAAAAATCTTGGGACAACTTGGGAACCTATACAATACATTCTCATAGTTGCATGAAAGTACCTGGATTGCGGGTTAGGGTTGCGCGAAGATCAATCGTACACCTTTCTGGAGGTACTAAAGGGTGGAATAAAGGGTATACAGGTAGAGCCCTAGCACAAAAGTAGGGATACAGGGTATAAACCAACATCACAACCATCTCAGGGTGTGGAAATTTGGTTCTAGCATCTCCCCATACTGCTTTGGCTGAGACTTTGGTCCGCACTCCATGGGCTGATGCCGAAAGGGCTAGTAGTGCAGGGACTTGTTTGGCTAACTAACGTTGAACCTGGGTCAGGGCCCACAAAGCCAAAAAATGGTTCCATTGTCAGGACTGGAATTTGCATGAGAGATGTGTGATGTCGTATCACTGGAATCCAACTAAGAAAGAGGTTGAAGAATCGTTAGATAGGAAGATCCACGAATTCGTAGCATAGGAGAACATAAATCCACGGCTGACAAAGGAACAATGGATAGATAGGTACCTATATACATAAATCTATGAGATCTTTTTCTGTTCTTTTCCAGTTGAGTTATATGAGTGGATCGTTAAGCTAGTGGATAGCCAAGGAAGGTGGAGGCTTGATAGTCCTATTGTCTGGACCCCGGAGTTAGTACAGAGACTAGAATCCTCTGAGGATAAGATCGCCCGCACTGTAGATCATTGGCTCGATCATATCATAGGGGTGTTTGTGAGATAATTCACGGTCGATACCTCAGTCAATTACAACAAGGCAGAGCGACGCTTTCTCAAAGGTCCACGGGGTAAGTACTTGAAGTCTTTAAATACTTGGATTAAGATTTTATTGTGCGAAAAAATGGGTTATGAAACTACCTTCATGTTCAAAGCTACACGAAGTGGAAATACTTATAGGAACGAATATAGAAAGGGTCTCGAATATAGCCCACTCATTTCACCTCCTTTGAGTGACGAAGAGGGAGTAGCGCAGGCTTCTCCGCGAAGTGCAGTTCAGTTTATAAAATGAGGGTTCCTGTGACTACCACCTCCACCCACACCACCTCCACCTTCACCACCATCACCTGCTACGACTTTGCCCACACCACCACCACCTCCACCACAGTTGAACATGGCGAATTCAGTGAAGTTGCCTTTGTTTAAGGGCTTGGGAAATGAGGACCCAGACCAATTCTGGTTCATCGTAAAAGCTATATGGGAAGCTCAGGGTGTCATAGATGATCACATGAAGAAGGAAACATTGGTTAGTGTTGTACAGGATCATGCGCTAACTTATTATATCAAGTACTCTAATGATAACAAAAATTCTAGGATGGAAAAGATCCAGACCATGCTGAATAAAGAATCCAGTAGGCCTAAATCCAAGGTGTAGTCGATTGTGGGGTTCAAGGAAATCGCGATGAAACCAGGTGAGACACCTTGGGAATTGGATCAGAGATTGAAGTGTAAAATCCATGAAGCTAATATGAACTTAAAAGATGGATAGCATCGTGAGTGGTCTATGGCTTCGCTCCTACCTCAGCTAAGGGTTGCACTATCACAACAGAAGATTACGACTCAGGCAGAGGCCTTGGAGATTGCAATAACACTACATGAAACACTGATGCAAGATCCGAATCTGGGGGTTTAGCAGATCCATGCACAGTTGCAAAATCTTTGCCTCGAATTGCAAAGTTCGAAGTAGGATAGAACAGTTCGACCAGAGGTGCAAAAAGAGATATGGTACCTGAAATGTAAAGGTCAAGGGCATGACAAAGACCACTATCGGTCTTTTTGAACTATACTGCAGGAGGAGGACCAATGCCTTTGAGGTTGGAAACCCAAGTAGGACTAAGCGCAGGGCCTGCATTGTGGTGCACTATATGTTAGGTAGTAGGGACACATACGACTGATCATTTTCATTTCCTGCGGAAGTTTGTATAAACACCGCAACAACTGTTCTGCAACTTCTGCAGGTCAGTAGGGCATGATGAGCGTAACTTCCAAAGTTATGAATTGATGATGGACAAAACACCTGCCTATAGATTTTAGGCAATAACGCAGACCCCTGATCAGATCACTAGGATGGTGTGAATAGGCTTTCAGGGGCACGGATGAGGCCAAGGCAGAGGAGGACTTGGAAGAGGTCGGGGACAACTGATTTGTTACAATTGTGGAGGACCAGGACACTATGCCCGTGAATGCACTAACCCAATGTGTCCATCGTGCAAATATTGTACTCAGTTTGATCATGAGATGGAAGACTGTCCTACACTGATAGCAAGTATACATGACAAAGGGGTGCTACCACTGCAACCGACTCAGAACCTGTAGATGATGAGGGCTGAGCCTCACGAAGAGTATCCGAATGTGAATATAGTGCTTTGAAGTGGAATTGCAATGAGCAATGATAAGGGGAAATAGCTCGAAGACAGTGCATGTGTTCGCAAAGCTCTGGTGAAGGAGGCTGAATTTGATTTGGAGTGTGCACGCGAAACGTTCATGGAAGAAAAAAAGAGCTTCATTGAGGCCTCTACCTCAAGGAGCCGAGATAAGCCTGTTCAGAAAATGGACCCTTCTATGCTTACGACCTTTCTAGAGACCAGACCTGCATGAAGCTGTTGCGCTATAGCAAGGCTGTGAAAGGGTTACAAGAACTTATAAATAGATGCACCAGAAATGCTCCGGGTGAACCACGCATGGTACAGAAGATTGGTAAGCATAAAGAAAGGATAGCGTATGAGATGAGACTCACCGTGTAAATAGGAGAATATGAAATGGATTAGGTTATTTTGGATATAGGGTCAGACACAAACGTTTTTCCGAAGCAGACTTGGGAGCAGATGGGGAGAACCACGCTGCAGTGGTTTCTGATTTAGTTAAGGATGAAAAATTAGCAGAAGATCATCCCCGTGGGATGGCTACAAGAAGTAACTATAGATATTGAAGGTGTGAGCGCATTGGCTGATTTTGAAATAATAGAAATTATGGATGATAACAACACCTATCCTACGCTCCTTGGCATTGATTGGGCTACTGACATGAACAGGGTAATCAACCTAAAGAAGTGAAAGATGATATTTGAAAAGAAATCACTTCATGTAATAGTACCCCTAGATCCTGCTGAAGGATCACGCTATACGGAACCAGTCCATGATTACGAAAGCGATGAACATTTGGACTACATATATAAGATAACAATGCGAGACCAAGATTGAGTGAATCTGAGAGTGGATGGATGAATTACATGTGATCGAGAGAGTTCCTGCAACTTAGACTCAGGCAAAGAATTAAAGCATCGGAAGAATTGGCTACATGAAATAACCATGCTAAGTTGTAACATGATGACCTGGTCGCTGCATTGTGTGTCGTTAGAGGTAATAAATCTGCCCACTTATGATGGCTTGAATGATTTGGATGTGTTTTTGGATGCATTTGAGAGGGAAGTACCAGAGAAGAAGTGCTTCCATGCTTTGGATTGGGCACTGCATGCTACACCCATGAGATGGCGGGGTACACAAAAAGGTAGTTTTGATGATTGGCACAAGTGTAGGAGGATGATGAGAACACGCTTTGGAAAGCCAAAGGTACGAGTGACAGACAAGTTTGATGGGAAGGATGTTCCACGCACACACTTGGCCAAATGGGCTAAGGCCTATGGAGCGAAGCTCCAACCTAGATGGGTGCACTTATTCTGTCCCAGCTTAGATGTCATCCCAATGAATTGGTACTTGGAGATGGAGCTCCGCCATGGCACACACAAATGGGATATTCTACGTGAAGGGTTCATAATGATGTTCTGTTTTGAATATGGGTTTGACTGTATTGACGAAGTTCTAGAAGAAGTTCAAGCAGAAATCTTTAGGATACCGCAGGATCCTTTGGATATGGTTATGCTATGAAACCAACTCAAGAAAAAGTTAGAAAAGATAGATCCACGCCTTATAATTCAGCCTCTTCGAGGGGGCAACCTCCTTTACATTACATAAATGAACAATTCTTGGATGATTCAAATGACAAAACCTCCTTTCTATATATAGGAGTCTAAGGTGTCACAATATAACCCAGCAGACCTAACAATAATAATATAAAGCCACAAAAATAACAATAGAGGGATTTAATGCGGCACAATAATAACAAAATGGGGACAATAGGCGCACAACAAAGTGTTTTCCTCAATGCTTGAGTAGTTCTGGATACTTCTGTATAAAATTCTCATCCTCCCATGTGGAATCTTCAGCAGATAAGTTCTTCCACTTGATAAGATACTCCGAAATCGATCGATTTCGTAGCTGTCGAGTTCTTATTTCTGTGACTGCTTCTGGTTCCAATATAATTTTTCCTTCCTCGTCAAGTTCTGGCAATATAGTTTGAACTGGGAGCTTGTTGCCTATAACCTCCTTTAAACATGAACATGGAAAACTGGGTGCAATCGAGAAGCTGCAGGAAGCTCCAATTTGTATGCCATAGTACCAATCTTTTGCAATACCTTGTACGGACCATAATACTTTGGTGATAATTGATTATCCTTCTTAGCTTTCTTGAGGGACATTTGCTTATATGGTTGTAGCCTTAAGAATACCCAATGACCTACATCAAAACTTCTTTCACTGCGATGTTGATCTGCCTGTTGTTTCATTCTATTCTATGCCAACACGAGGTTATCCTTTAAGAGTTGGAGGACTTGTTGTTGATGCTCGATGTGATGTTCCACTGCTTGAACCTTAGCATTTTCTCTTAAATATGATGTGATGGATGGTGGTTGATACCCATAAAGTGCCATAAATGGGGTCATTTTTGTTGTTGTATGGAAGGAAGTGTTATACCACCATTCAGCCAGAGGCAACCATTTGACCCATTGTGTCTGTTTATTAGATACAAGAAACGAATATATCCTTCCAAACATTTGTTTACTATCTTAGTTTGCCCATCAGATTGAGGATGATAAGATGAGCTATGAGCTAATTGAGTACCAAGACAAGAAAATAATTCTGTCCAAAATTTTCCAGTGAAAATGGGATCTCTGTCACTTACAATAATCTTTGGGTTTCCATGTAGCTTTTGAATTGTTTCCATAAATGCACTAGAAACTGTACTGGCTTTAAATGGATGTGATGATGCACAAAAGTGTGCATACTTGGTAAGTCTATCAACTACCACCATGATGACACTCTTTCCCTCAGACTTGGGTAAACCTGTGATAAAATCCATTGAAACCTCCTCCCAACGTTGGCTTGGAATGGTAAAGGTTGTAATAAACCCGGGGTCTTAATTGTTTCAACTTTATTTTGTTGGCAAGCCAAACATTCCACCACAAACTTTTGAATATCTGATTTAAGGCCATCCCAAAAAAATTCCTTCTTAACCCTGTGGTAAGTTTTTAAAAATCCTGAGTGCCCTCCTAGGGAGAAGTGTGCAATTCCATAAGAATCTTTTGTTTAGCTGGGAATTCTTACAGAGGTATAAGCGATCTTTGTACCATAACGAATCATTTTTCCAGCTAAATGTATCAGACGTACTGGAATCTTGTTGTAGCTTTCGAATAAGTGCCCACAGTTCTTCGTCATTCTTCCATTCCTCCCTTGCTTCATTTATCCAATCTGGTGGATAATAGAAATGGCACACAACAATGCTTCCACATCCTCATCCTTTCTTGAGAGTGCATCTGCCACCACATTTTGCTTCCCTTTTTTGTAGATGATTTCAAAGTCATAACCCAACATCTTTGTGACCCACATTTTTTGCTCTTCAGAGGATAATCTTTGTTCTAAAAGTATTTAAGGCTATCATGATCCGTTTTTACTTGAAGTGTCTTCCCATTAGGTAGGGTCGCCATTTCTTAAGTGCATGGAGTATTGCCAACATTTCCTTCTCATAAATAGCTTTGTGTAAAAACTTTGCCTTGATTGGAGGACTTTCAAAAGCAATGGGTCTTTCATCTTGCATTAGAACAGCACC
>APFE030525231.1:62389-74627 GCA_000404065.3 Pinus taeda
TTTTGGGCATAGGGATATCTGTCGGCCTGATGTTTGGAGGAACACTTCCTGGAATCAAATGAATAGCATGATCATGATCACGCCTAGGTGGGAGACCTTTGGGAGTCTCAAATACCTTGGAATGATTGTCGAGGACTTTTTGGAGATCTGGAGAAATAGGCGATTCTGATGTGGAAACATCTAGCAAACATAATTGTGTAATTACACCTCCTTGTTCCTTTTTTAGAAGCTTTGTCATACCATTAGATTTGATTATCTTTCGTGGTTTCCTAGGGATTGTAGCCATTGGACTCTTAGTACAACATCACCTCCCGTTGGAATTGAAAGCATTGGGCTAGTCAATACATATTCTACGATGGATAGCTTGATATTATGGCATTTTCCAGAGCAATTTATTGTTCCTCCATTTGCAATCATCACTTGACATTTTGGTGCTGGATATAGGAAGCAATTCAATTCTTTTGCTACCTTACAATGAATAAAATTGTGAGTACTTCCTGAATCAATCAACACTATTACCTTTTTCTTCTTGATTGGTCCTTCTATCTTGATGGTTTGAGGAGTGGTAATTCCAGCCAATGCATTACAAGATATGGTCAGATTCATTTCTTCTTTATCTAGGCTTTGTTCCTGGAGTATATCCTCTTCTTTTGACCTTTCTTGTTCCTTTTCTTCTTCCTCTTTACAATCTACGTAGAATAATTTCTTCTCGGCACACTTATGACCTTTAGTGTATTTGCTATCACAACTGTAACAAATCCCTTTTGCTCTTTTTTCTTCCAATTGTTGTGGTGTCAAAATTATAGGTTGTGGAAGACTAGGGGCAAAAACACTTCCATCTTTATAGTTGTGAGTGGTATGCTTCCTGGTTGCCATAATTTTGCTTTCCATTTTTCTTGCTAACCTGAATGCCTTCTCTAATGAATCAGGTTCCCAAAGGCGAACATCATGTTGGATATTATCCTTTAAAGTCCCTATGAACACATCAATCCTATGCTCCTCTGGAATATTTTTTACCCTTATGTTCAATTTTTGGAACTCCTCAATGTGCTCCATTATTGAACCCTTTTGTTTGAGACTTATCAATTGGCTAAAAAAAGTGTTGCTTTTTGTATCCTCATAATGTGCTGTCAATTATTCCGTAAAAATTGCCCAAGTGATAATTTGTTTACGAGAGCAAAGCCATTGATATCATACAAACTAATTTGGTTCCAAATATAAAGTTGCAATACGTACCTTTTGTGTGTTTTTCACATTATTGAGATCGAAAAATTGCTCCATTTGTAATATCCATGTTGCGGGATCCTTTCCATCAAACGTCCTCATATCAATTTTTGGAATATGGTGGGTCTTCGATCCAACATTAGAGTCTATGGAATCATGATTAACATTTCTTTTGTTGTCATCATGAGTTTCCTTTACTACCCTTTCACCATTAGTGACCATTTCTTGTAGCAACTTATTCATATTTATCTTCAATTCGTCCATGTCTGTCTTCAATTCTATCTTCAAATCATCCATCTTAGCTTCTACCCCTTTCTTTAAACCATCCATCTTAGCTTCTACATATTTCTTTAAACCATCCATCTTAGATTTTGTTCCTTTTTTTGCAAGTGAAAATTGTTGCACTTGGTCTCGTAATTTTGATATATCATGTTGCATTTCTTCCTCTTCTTCATGGGTCATGCTAGAGCTTTCAGGTTGCCTACTAGGTGTTTGTGTTTTCTTTTTTCACTTTGTAGGAGCCTGATATTGAATCTGATGTATCTTTGTAATTTCGGAGCATCCAATTCTGAAATTGCGATCTATGGTAGCCCTCTGTGTCCTCTTTCCAATGCCACCAGCCTTATCCAAATTGGATTCTCCAAGGAAGAGTTATGTGAAATCTCCCACAGTGACCTAGTTATAGACTAGTTCAGTAGAGTGAACTTGTACGATGTTCCACGAGTCACTGTTTCAGCCTTTAGCTCTGAAAAATATATAGAAGATACTACAGTTCGTCTTCTTTTTGTACCTTCTTACGAAATTTCAATACAATGCTCAGAGAAAAAGTTATGACAATTTTCCCCAAGTCACCTGTTTGGAATGTAATTCAGGAGTCTGCAAAAAGCCCAACTTCCTCAGATCATATCTCCGCAAATATAACGCAAAAATCTCTGAAATTCGGACCCGAGATTTAGCGCGATGTCTTATCAAATGGGCTTTTTTTCAACTTCTGAAACATCGCAGAAAAAAGTTATAGTGAAAATGCCACGATGACCTATTTGGAGCAGTGAAACCCTAGAATCCAAAGTTCTGATACCAAATGTTATGAAACTAGCTCAAGAAAAAGTTAGAAAAGATAGATCCACGCCTTAGAATTCAGCCTCTTCGAGGGGGCAACCTCCTTTACATTACATAAATGAACAATTCTTGGATGATTCAAATGACAAAACCTCCTTTCTATATATAGGAGTCTAAGGAGTCACAATATAACCCATCCAACCTAACAATAATAATATAAAGCCACAAAAATAACAATAGACGAATTCTATGGGGAACAGTAATAAAACAATGGGGACAATAGGGGCACAACAATATTAATAAGGGGTATAGCTACAATAGTAATGGGGTAATCAATAGTATCATAGGGACCCAACAAGTTCAACCCAATTGGACTACTTAGCTAAGCCACACACTGGAATGTTATAGTGTGACTGCTAAAGAAGAAGACGAGGACCCGTGAAAGATTAATATCCCTAAAACCGAGGCTCATCGCGAGGTCAAGGGACCATAGATTGAGAATCCTGATATAACCGCTCCACTGAAACAAAACGAGTAAATATTGGTACGGAGGCAGAGCCAAAATTCGCGAAGATTGGAGATTACTGGGATCACACAACGGTAGATAAGGTTGTCGAATTTGTCTATGAATACCGGGATTTGTTCCCTACCAAGTTTACAGAGTTAAAGGGGATAATAGGATGCCTGGGCATTATGAAGATCATGTTAAAACCCTACACAAAGTGGGTTAAGAAAATACCTTACCGTCTCAATCCAAAGTATAAGGAGAAGGTTCACTTAGAGTTAGCTAAGATGCTCGTAGTAGGCATCATTGAGCCCGTAGAAGAGTCTAATTGGGTAAGCCCAATGGTCGTACAGGAAAAGAAGTAGAAGGATGAAATAAGGATATGTGTAGATCTCAGAAAGTTGAATTATGCTTGCGTGCATGATCCTTTCCCAACTCCGTTCACTGATGAGCTATTGGATAATGGGGGTGGCCACGAAGTGTACTCCTTCACCGATGGGTTTTTTGGGTACCATTAGATCAAAATCGCGCCTAAATATAGAAGCAGGAAGACCTTCATGACTAAATGGGGATGTTTTCATTACACTATAATGCCTTTTAGATTAAGGAATGCGCCTGCGATTTTTTCGCGCGTAGTCATTGCTACATTTAAAAACTTCATTCATAAATTTCTGGAGGTGTACTTTGATGACTGGACTATTTTTGGGTTGGTAAAATGCCATGTGGTAAGTTTTCACTTAATGCTAGATACTTGTCGAAGGTACTAGATTGCACTCAATCTGAAGAAATGTTTTTTTTGTGTTCCTTTTGGGACTCTACTGGGTCATGTGGTTTGTAGACAAGGACTGATGGTAGATCCCATGAAAATCATAGTGAAACAGCTGTGAACAACCTTGGGACATACTAGGTAGTATAGGAATTTTATCAACTGCTACACCTAGATCACTGCGCCTAGGGAGAAGTTGTTGAAAAAGGATGTCACGTTCTAGTGGAACGAGGACTGTCAAAAAAGCTTGGACGTATTAATAGAAAAAATTGTCACCGTGTCGATTTTAGCCTCCCTGGATTGGAAGAAGGAGTTTCATGTACATGTAGACATGTCATGTATAGCACTAGGAGTAGTACTGACATAGGCCGATGAAGGAGAATTGGACCATCCTATAGCATTCACAAGTAGGAGATTATCCAAGGCTAAGAAGAACTATTCCACCACCAAGCGCAAAGGATTAGCCATGGTATACGCACTCTATAAGTTTACACACTATTTGTTGGGTGGACATTTCAAGATGTATATGGATCATTCTGTGTTGAAATACCTGGTCAATAAGCCTGTGTTGGGGGGGGGGGGGAGAATCTATAGGTGGTCGTTATTGTTCTAGGAGTATAATTTTGAAGATACTGTGAAGCCTGGAAGACTGAACTCGGGACCATACCATCTATTGTGCATCGAAACGGGAGAAGAGCCCAGTAATTTGGAGGGATTTCATGATGCACAACTATTTGCAGTGTGTGTCGCAAATGGTCACTTTGAAGACATCATACACTTCCTAATGACAAGAACTACCCCAGAAGGCTATACCACCCAGCAGAAAAAAGAGTTAGTGGTGTGCGCGGTAGAATTTTCTGTCATTGCCAGACATCTATACAAAATGGGGTCTGATGAAGTATTACGATGATACTTATCAGAGTTTCAAAGGAGAAGTATCCTTGCGGACGCTCATGGGGGTTTCATGGGAGGGCATTACACAGGAAGGGAAACTGCACAAAAGATTCTACGTGCAATGTTTTGGTGGCCAACCCTCCAACAGGATTCAAAAGCTTACAGCAAGGCATGTGGTGTGTGTCAAAGGACTGGGAGGCCATCGTGGAGAGCTAAGCTGCCTCTGAACCCACAAATGATGTTACAACCTTTCAAGAAATAGGCAATAGATTTTGTGGGACCCATTCAATGCCAAGGGAAGAAGACGAGAGTGCGGTACATTATCGCTGCAAATGAGTATTTGACTCGATGGGGGGAGACACAACCTGTGAAGGACTGCACAGGTGTGACCGTGATGAAGTTTCTCTTTGAGTATGTACTAACACAATTTGGGTGTCCAAAGAGTTTGATGAGTGATCATGGTATGACTTTCTAAACGAAGCGTCGAGCACGTTGATGGAGGAATTTCAGGTATATCACCAGAAAAGCATGCCTTATCACCCACAGGTTAACAAGATGGTGGAAGCATTAAATAAGTTACTAGAGAATGCACTGAAGAAGGTTTTCAATGCTCAACTAAGTGATTGGGACCTGCGCATACCCACCATACTATGGGCCTATTGAACGACATGGAAAAAGTTGATTGGATAGACACCCTTTAGGCTTGTATATGGTGTTGAAGTAGTGATGCCCATGGAATATATTGTGCCTAGTCTGCGCATAGCGACACTCACGGGTATGACAAATCACAGAGCCCTAGAAGAGAGGCTCGCGCAGCTTGCTGAGCTTGAGGAATAAAGATTTTTGGGTGGATTTCACCAACAAGTCCAAAATCAGCGCGAAAAAGCATGGCATGATCGGAACATTAAGTTGTGCACCTTTAAGGTAAATGATCTAGTTTTGTTATATGATAGCAAGTTTGATAAATTTCCTAGGAAATTTAGAATGCACTGGATAGGGCCCTATGTCATTAAGGATATCACCGACAGTGGAGTAGTTCATTTGGTTAAATTGAACGGAGATCCCTTCCCAAGGTAGGTGAATGGTAGTCAATTGAACCCATACACCAGTGATCTAGCCAAGTGACTAAATGAAGGCAACATAGTCTTAATGCTCCAAGCAGCTGAAAGGAGGTGTGAGACTATAAACTAGACTGCCCGGGTTGTGGGAACTGCGCAATTGGAGGATTTTGCGGAACAAGGAAATGTCACAGGGTTCATGACAGTGCGAAGAGAGCTACGCTACCTAGGGAAAAATCCCACAGGTCAGCCAGAAAGTGACCGTTAAAGTCACTATTCACGATTTGATGATAAGAATGCAGCCAAATGGAGTGAGCGGTTGAAATTTAAGACAAAATTTATGGGTAAGATCCTTATAAATATGCCGCTAATTCGGCAGGCATTAATGAACCGCCGAACACCTAGACCTAAGCCTACCCCGACCAAGGAGAGTGTGAAGGATAACAAGGGAAAGTAGGTTGCGATATCGATGGGCACGTCACCTAGAAGAAACCCACAAAAGGACAAGCCCACCGCATAGGAAAAAGGCAAAACCATTAACTTGGAGACGAAGGAGGAAGAAATTGAGGACATCCTGATGAATGATGAGGATTTGGGGGTGGAAGTGGAGGAAGTTGAAGTCGAGGGTTTTAACCCTATCACAAAGTTTCTCGAGTAGGTCTCTCCATGCAAGGGCAAGACCAAGGTGCCAAAGGACATTGATAAAAGCAAGGTTGCCTTGCACATACCTCTACTACAGGACGAGATTGTTTTTGAAGGACTGCGCTTGGGGCAAGTTCTGCTGTTGAAACTGGAAGATTGGGACTTAGCTGACACTGAGAAGTTCCTACACTTGGCAACAGAACAACTAATGCATTGCATTGTTCACACAACCACCGGCATGACAGCATTGGAACCATGGAAGTGGCTCAGGGGAGTAGACAAGGGAGGTCTGCTCAACTTGCTATGGGTGTTGCACTACAATCACACACCCATTACAGTATTGGTCATCAAGAAGCTACTATGCTTGGTGCACTATGGGTGTCTATGGCTAGAGGAGCCGATACCCATCACTGACAGGTTGATCCATAGGATCACACAACTGCCCTATATAGAGGAAAATCTAGCCATGAAGTTTGGCGAAAAAGGTGGCAAACAGGCCCTCGTAGAGGCCATGAAGGATAAATTCATGCTCGTGAAGAAGCCATGAGGTTATGCCATCTTGAGTATCTGTGATCCTGAAATCAAGATGGCCACACAAATTTTGGAAGGAAAATTTATGAGGAAGTGTCACACAGATGAAGTGTCGGCACCAATCATTGCTCTAGTAGCCCAATGTACTGAAGGAGTCCAGTTTAATTGGGTGTACCATCTCTGTGGTGAGTTCCTTGCAAACTACCTCAAGGAACAGGAGATCAGTAAGACCTTCCACTATACGTGGCTCTTGCTGTCCATTGTGCTGGTAGCCTGGGAGCTGCAGGAGGACAGTCAATTCCCCTTTGTCGCCCTAGACTTGCCAGAAGCAGTGAAATACGTTTCACTGTGGGCCGCCAAGGATGCTCAGCACATCAAGGATAGTAAGATCTTCTGGACTTTGATGGAAATTAATACATGCATGGCTATCAATCGCAAACTATGATTGTTTCCTAGTGTGTTTGCCAAACTGTAGGAGTACATGGAGTTCAAGGTAGACTTTCAGTGTGTATCAATTAGGGCATGGAAGGACCCTGAGAATACGTGGCATGACTTGCCTTACTTGGCAACAGATGATGTGATTGATGTAGTTCTTTATTGCTGGACGACAGAGTGGTGCATTGCCTCAGACTTGGCAGTGGGGTTGAGCAAGTCCACTGCGCAATGCAAAAAGGAGGAAGCCAAGCTCAATATGACACAACGTGGCTCTGACAAAGGTGTGAGGCCGCCTTCACCTGAGATAGAGGAAGAAACAGACGAGAAAATCAAGTAGCATGGAGTGAACTCATAGATAGCATCATATTGCATCAAATGTCCAAAAGAACAAGAAAAAGTGGGGCCGCAGAAGAAATCCAAGGCCAGTAAGTCGTCGCTGGACCCAATCACCCTAACAGAGGGAGATTTTAATGACATTGGAGACATGGTGTGAGATGTCACCATGGAGGTACTGCAGCAATTCGAGTAGTAGCAACAACAACTATTGGGGGCCATCTAGATGGGCTTTCATGAGCTGCAGATTCGCACATCACAGGTTGGCATGATGTCCACCACCCTCACTATCGGTACTTCAAAAGCTAGTGAGACACTACATGCGCAGGACTCCTAAGCAATAGTGCTGCTGGATGGAGCATTGACCACAGAAAACGAAGTTGAAAGGCTTGCTATTAGCGCCCTCAAGGGAATGGGGTTGAACTTGGGAGTTCTTCTTAGTGAGGTGCTCCACCTACTACAGGATGGAGTGATCAAGGAGTTGAGGGCCCACGAATAGTGCGCTTTACAGACAAGTAGTGAGTAGAAGATTAATAATGTACAGATGGACTTATAGCAAGACACCACCCTCACTTCCATGGTGGAACTTACTAGCACAAATATGCACATGATTAAGGTCGTGAGGGAAGCCTACCAAATGGTCCCTGAATTGGCCATTCCTGAGGATGCGAAGGGAGATGTATAGGTCTACAAGCTTTATACAGGGGTGCATAATTCTAGCACAAAGTTGGCTAAGGTTCAGCTGGAGCTGAACCTATAGATTACAGATTTGTAGTTGAAAACCCAGCCTTCAACTCCGCCAGAAGTAAAGGAGTAGCACGCAACCATTGTCACAGAGGTGATAGCGGTGGTAAACAATGTAGTAGCAAACTGCACACAGCTTTTTGAACAGTTGTTCAAGGTCTTGATGATTCTGCAGGAGGATCCTAATGTACAATGGCTAGAGACAGAGGCACAAGAATTGCAGCAGTGCTATGATGAAGTAAAAGGTACAACACGCACCGTCGCTCTCACACAAAGACTGGCGAAGTTGCAGGAGGCCAAAACATTGAAGGAATAGGTTGATGCAACACAACACAAAGAGGTAGTGTTTAAGGCGCACTTGAAGCCATGGCTAGATGAAGGCTATTCGGTCACAGCCTCCACTGAAGTCAAGCTTGCTAATTTGCAAGTGACTTAGTAGAAGCTTCGAGCTGACATTTTAGGACCAGCAACAGAGCAGTTGGTTGAAGAAGTTAAGTAGGCAGCTGCATAGTGTACCTTCGAGGTTGCCGTCATACAGGTCAAGCTTGTAGGTCTTTGTGCCAATATCTCCATGCCCACAGAGTGAGTTGAGGGCAAGTCACCATGTTTGTGTTGGGGGCCTGTTGGGAACGAGTTCCCCCAAGGGCAGTTTCGGGGCTAAAAGCCCATGTTTTGGGACAATTTTGTACTAAAGTTGTAAAGTTTTCGCATATTTTGGTCACGGAGTATGATGGTGTCAAGAGTCATAAAGGGTTGTCTGCCATTATTTTGTAAAGTCTAAGGTCAGCTGTATAGATCCACCCATGGTCCGCGGACGATGGAATTGTATAAAAAGGAGCTAAGTAAGTAAGCTCTAGGTAGTTAAGAAAGGAAGAAAGTAGTGAAGTAGAGTAGAGAAGTCTAAGTGTTCTCAAGTCTTAGTGTAGGTAGAGGCTTTATAGTTGAGTGCGTAGAGGCCTAGGGTGGAAGTCTGCAGTTGAGTGCGCAAACCCCTGCCACTATGTGCACAGGATGGATAGACTCTGTATTAAACTGAAAGATATCAATAAAAGAGAAGTATTATGTGATTACTGTGTATTTAGTTCCTGTTAATGCATCTAATTATATTTTATTTGGGTTTAATTTACAATGTTTATTTGATGCATGAATATATTTGATTGTATTGATTAATTGAATGGAAGTAAGGATATCAGTTTATGTGGCGCTAACTGTGATTGATTAGTAAGATAAGTAAAACACTTGGGACAACTTGGGAACCTTTATAATACATTGTCATAGCTACACGAAAGTACCTGGACCATGGGTTAGGGCTGCACAAAGATCAATCGTACACCTTCGTGAAGGTACAAAAGGGTGGAATAAAGGGTAGATAGACAGAGCCCTAAGGCTTAACGACCTATACGAAAGTAGGGGCAGAGGGTAAACCAAGATCATTACCATCTTAGAGTGTGGAAACTTTGTTCTAGCATCCCCCCTTACTACTTCGGGTGAGACTTCGGTCCACGCTCCGCGGGCTGATGCTAAAAGGGCTAGTAGTGTAGGGATTTGTTTGGCTAACTAAGGATGAACCTGGGTCAGGGCCAACAAAGCCAACAAATGGTTCCATTGCTAGGACTAGAATCTGTATGAGAGATGCGTGATGTCATATCACTAGAATCCAACTAAGAAAAAGGTCGAAGACTGGTTGGATAGGAAGATCCATGAATTTGCAATGTAGGAGAACAGAAATCCATGGCTAAAAAAGGAACAATGGATAGACAGGTACCTTTATACAGAAATCCATGAGATCTTTTTCTGTTCCTTTCCAGTTGAGTTATACGAGTGGATCACACAGCTAGCGGATAGCCAAGGAAGGTGAAGGCTTGATGACCATATTGTCTTGACCCCGAAGTTAGTACAGAGACTGGAATCCTCTAAGGATAAGATTGTCTGCACTCTCGATCATTGGCTTGATCGTATCGTAGGGGGTTTGTGACAAAATTCAAGGTAGATACCTCAGTCAGTTACACAAGGCGGAGTGATGCTTTTTCAAAGGTCCACGAGGTAAGTACTTAAAGTATTTAAATACTTGGATTAAGATGTTATTGTCTAAAAAACGGGTTATGTAGCTACCTTGATGTTTGGAGCCACACGAAGTGGAAAGACTTAAAGGAACAAAGAAAGAAAGGGTCTCTAATATAGCCCATTAATTTCATCTCCTTTGAGTGACGAAGAGCGAGTAGCACAGGATTCTCCATGAAATGTAGCTCAGTTCATAAAACGAGGTTCCCGTGACTAGCACCTCCACCCACACCACCTCCACTTTCACCACCATCGCCTCCTGTGATTTCGCCCACACCACCATCACCTCCACAAAAGTTTATGGTGAATTCAATGAAGCTGCCTTTATTTAAGGGCTTGGGAAATGAGGAATCGGACTAGTTCATATTCTATCAATTTTGGTCCTGATGATAGACCCCCTTTGGGGCTCGAAACGTTGACAAGATGAACATAACACTGTGGATAATCCGGTTCATGCTACTCCAAAAAACCACCACAGAAGCTTAAAATCAAACAGTTCTGGTTCGTTGTAAAAGCTATATAGGAAGCTCAGGGCATCATAGACGATCACATGAAGAAGGCAACGTTGGTTAGTGTTGTACAGGATCATGTGCTAACTTCGTACATCAAGTACTCTAATGAAAATTGAAACACTGGGTTGGCAGAGATCCAGACCATGCTAAATAAAGATTACAGTAGGCCTAAATATGAGGTGGAGCCGATTGTGGGGTTCAAGGAAATTGCAATGAAACCAAGTGAGACACCTTAGGAATTGGATCAGATATTGAAGTGTAAAATTCGTGAAGCTAATATGAACTTAATGGATGGACAACACCACAAGTGGTTTGTGGCTTCGCTCCTACCTCACCTAAGGGTTTCATTGTCACAACAGAAGATTACGACTCAGGCAGAGGCCTTAGAGATTGCAATAAGACTGCATGAAACACTAAATTATGCAAGATCAGAATCTAGGGGTTCAGCAGATCCATGCGGAGTTGCAAAATCTTTGCCTCAAATTGCAAAGTTTGAAGCAGGACATAACAGTTCGATCGAAGGCACATGAAGAGATATGGTGCCTGAAATGTAAAGGTCAAGGGCATGAAAAACACAACTGCCCGGTCTTTGCGAACTATATTGTAGGAGGAGGACCGATGCCTTTGAGGCCAGAAGCCCAAGAAGGACTGAGTGCAGGGCCTACGTTGTGGTGTGATATATATCAGGTAGCAAGGAAACATACGACTGATAATTGTCATTTGCTACAGAAGTTTGTACAAACAAAGAAGAAAATGTTTTGCAACTTCTATAGTTTGATCAGGCATGATGAGTGTAACTGCCAAAGTTATGAATTGATGATGGAAAAAACACCTGCCTATAGAGTTCAGGAAGAAATGCGAACCCTTGACCGCAGCACTGGGATGGCGCAAACATGCTTTCAGGGGCACAAACGATGTCGAGGTGGAGGAGGACCTGGTAGAGGTCAGGTACAGTTGATATGTTACAATTGTTGAGGACCAGGACACTATGCCCATGAATGCACTAACCCAACGTGTCTGTCATGCAAATATTGTACTCAATTTGATCATGAGATGAAGGACTATCCTACACTGGCAGTGGGGATATGTGACAAAGGGGTGCTACCACTGCAGCCAAATCAGAACCTATAGATGAGGAGGGTTGAGCCTTGTGAAGAGGATCCGAATGTGAATATAGTGCTTCGAAGTGGAATTGCAACAGGTGACGATCAGGGGAAACAACCTGAAGACATCAAATGGGTTCACAAAGCTCCGGCAAAGGAGGCTGATTTTAATTTGGAGCGTGCACGCGAAACGTTCATGGAAGCTGTTAGCCTCCTATACCAATAGGTTTCATCTTTCGTGATTGTCTTGATCTAACTATGGAATATGTTCAAACCTTCTTTCTTGAGCAAAGGTGTTCCATATTCTTGAAAAACCAAAAAATAAAAAAAGTTAAAAAATGTAAAGAGGTAATACCCTAAAAGAAAAATCA
>APFE030525231.1:75386-109475 GCA_000404065.3 Pinus taeda
GTTTCGTGCCACCGTGGTTTGTCCACCTGGCAATCCACTTAACCAAACCCCGCCGCAACCCATTTCTTTACGCATACGTGATTAATTAGTCATCAGGAATAATTAATAACCTTTTCCGCCTATTAGATATCGCCCAGGGTGATTAGATTAAATCTTAAACTGTTTTAAATCCCGACGGGCCCACATCTGAAACCTCCATTTTGAATCCACAAGAACCAAAATGGAGGTGTCGGCAACTCTGAATATTACTCCACTGAATGCTCCTCACCGTGAATTGGAATATTTACCTTTGATAGATGAAGATTTCCAAATTAAAGACCTGCATTTTGATGAAAGTCCCCTATTGAGCTATTATCGCTACAGAGACGAATACTCAAAGGGGCACGATCTTATAGGGTTGTGGGAATCCAATCTCCCAAGGTATCTCATTCCTTCAGTCATTTATTGCCTAGAAATCATCCATTACTACCATTCTAACTATGATCTGACTCAAAGAGCTGTAATATCCCTTGACCAGAGTGTTCTTTTCCCCATTACTCCCCAAGCTATCAATGTGATGCTCCATTTTGAACCTGGTCAAAACCTCACTCCCTTGTCCATTGGGGAATTGCTTGAAAAATCTACTAGGTTGTCCCCTCAAGAGGTAATCAGAAGATCACATCCTTGGATAAAAAGTCTTAATACTAGTCATAAGATTTGTTTACTCCAATATTGTTATCAAATCTATTCAAATAGAGGTTAGAAAGCATAACAGCTAAAGAGTATCAGTGGTTAAAGAGTATCAGTGGTTAAAGTGTATCAGGTAAAAGTCAGTGAAAGTTAAAACGAAGTTACAGAGCAGTCAAAGGTAAACAGTAAAATTAAATACAGAAGGCAGTAAAATGGTAAAAAGAGATGATAATACTTTCACCAATATTGAGGTTTGTCTAAAGTGAAAGTAAAACAGTCAAAAGAGCAAGAAAGTAAAAAGATGAAAAAACATAACAAGAAGGAACATTTTTGCAGAAATTGCATATTTTAGTCATAGTTTTGCAGAAAATATTGCGATCAATCCAAGATGAATTTTACAAAAATGAAGGAGTTTTATGTTCTTAAGAGGGCCATCTACAAAAACCTTTCTCACTTTTCTAACAACCATTATGGTTTTGGAAATATTAAACAATGTTGGAAAGCACTTTTTGCAGAAAAGTTCAGTTTAAGTCATCATTTTGCAGAGAGTATTTTGGCCAATCCAAAATACTTCATACAAAAATGAAGGAGGTTTTTGTTCCTAAGATACCCATCTACAAAAACCCATCTCCTTTTTTTCACAGTGATTTTATAATGAGAGATACATGCACATCTTTACAGGCCATTTTTCAGACTCTGTAAAACTCTGTTTTACACATATTATTTACAGAGACTATTATGCATATCTGGAGATGAATTTTGGGAAAATGAAAGAGGTTTATCTCACCAACATATTGATCTACAATAACCTCTTTCACTTTTTACATATCTATTACGGATTGAGAAATACAAAAGTATCATTGGACCCCAAGTTTGCAGAATTGTTGGAGCAGATTGCACAAAGAAAGGAAACAGTTAGTGACTTGGATGCCTCATCATCAACTAAGAGTTGGATCAAATTCGAATTCTTCTCTTTGTCATCACCTATCCATACAAAATAGTGCCAAATAGATGCATTAGTTTGAGTGTCCTTTAATTAAGTTCTATTTATGTAAATAGTTGGAGAGATTTGTGAACCAATTTTGATATTTGTTTCAAGATATTTTAGTTTAGAATTGGTATAAATACTCCACTCTTGGAAGCATTGAAGGTGATTCCATTACTTGGCTGTAACATTGAAACTTCAGAATAAAAGCGCTTGGAGAAATTTTTCGTGGCTTGACTAGATGAGGATTTAAAGCATAGGACTTGTTGCAGGATTCATGTGTTGGACAACAGTTCAATAAGTGTTTCTACCCTTTCTCTAAAATTTTATATCAGTCTATAATATCATCATATCCATTTATGAATAATTCGCATAAGAGATTGGAACAGAATTCGCTTAATTGTGCTCTGTTTTTATATGTTATTATTCTTGATTTTTTCTTCCAAATTAGTTATAAGAATGAATTCTTAAATGCTCTTGCTTTACTAACATTAAACACATAAGACCATCATATCCATTCCCGAATAATTTGCATAAGAGATTGAAACAGAATTTTCTTAATTGTACTCTGTTTCCAAATTTTATTATTCTTGATGTTTTCCTCTAAATTAGTTATAAGCATGAATTCTTAAATGCTCTTGCTTTACTAATTTAAACATTGTTGGTTACTATAACAAATGATTCTTCATTGCTCTTTGTTTGTAGTCATTTCATTTCTTTCTTTTGGACATGGTGAAAGACTCTTAGTTGCCTTTCATCCGTTCAAATTCATCCCATCCACTTTAAATTTTAAGGATTGTTCTCTGTCTAGCTATCTTGCCCTGTAATACCATCTTGTGCTTAGAATAAAAATCCAGTAAAGCCATCCTTTGACTCCATAGCCCAATGGACTGAAAGCTCTCAATCTTGCCCTTAGTTTGTGGATTCCACCATTTTCCCATAACAAACTCTTGAATCTATAACTAGCCTAAAACTTTCCAAGAACAAAGATAAATCATAAAGAGAGAGCCCTCTCTGGATGCAGAGTGGCTAGATTATGCATCTAAAAGGTTGGTTTGTGGTTACCTCGGGTATACTTTCCTCTTACACAACTTCTAGGAAAACCTGAGTGATAACAGAATAAAAAAAGACCTTCCTTGAGGCCTCTACCTCAGGTTGTCAGGATAAGCCTATTCAAGAAATGGACCCTTCTATGCTTATGACCTTTCTAGAGACCTGCATGAAGCTGCTGCATGATAGCAAGGCTGTGAAGGGGTTATAGGGTCCTATAAATAGATGCGCCAAAAATGCTCTGGGTGAACCACGCACTGTACAGAAGATTGGTAAGCATAAAGCAAGGACAAGGTGTGAGATGAGACTCATCATGCAGATAGGAGAATATGAAATGGACCAGGTTATTCTGGATCTCGGGTTCAATGTGAACATTTTTACGAAGCAAACTTGGGAGTGAATGGGGAGACCCACGCTGTAGTGGTCTCCAATTCAGTTAAGGATGGAAAATCAGTAGAACATCATCCCCATGGGATGGCTACAAGGAGTAACTGTAGATATTGAAGACGCGAGCACATTGGATGATTTTGAAGTAATAGAAATTGTGGATGACAACAACCCTTACCCTGTAGTCCTTGGCATTGATTGGGCTACTGACATGAACGGGGTAATCAACCTAAAGAAGAAAAAGATGATATTTGAAAAGAAATCAGTTTGTGTAATAGTACCCCTCGATCCTGTTGAAGGATCATGCTATAGGGAACCAGTCTGCAATTACGAAATCGATGACGATTTGGACTGCATATATAAGATAACAGCGCGAGACCAAGATCGGGTGAAGCTGACAGTGGATGGACAAATTACATGGGATTTTAAGAGTTCCTGCAACTCAAACTTGGACAAATAATTAGAGTGTTGGCAGAATCAACTACATGAAGTAACCACACTGCGTTGTAACATGATGACCTGGTCATTGCATTGTGTGTCATCAGAGGTAAGAAATATTCCCACTTATGATGGCTTGAATGATGTGGATGTGTTTTTGGATGCATTTGAGAGGGAAGTACTAGAGAAGCAATGCTTCCAAGCTTTAGCCTGGGCACTGCGTGCTACGCCCGCAAGATGGCGCAGTACACACAAAGGTAGTTTTGATGATTGGCACAAGTGTAGGAGGATAATGAGAACACACTTTAGAAAGCCGAAGGTATGAGTGACATACAAGTATGACCGGAAGGAAAATCTATGTGCACTCTTGGCCAAATGGGCTAAGGCCCATGGAGTGAAGCCCCAACATGAATGGGTGCACTTGTTCTGTAACACCTTCGATGTCATCCCAATGAACTGGTACTTGGAGATAGAGCTCCACCATGGCACAGGTGAACGGGATATTCTACTTGAAGGGTTCATAATGATGTTCAGCTTCGAAGATGGGTTTGACTGTATTGATGAAGCACTACAATAAGTTAAATTAGCAACCTTTAGGATATCGCAGGATCCTTTGGATCTGGTTCAACCCAATTAGACTACTCATCTGAACCATGCTTTGGAATGCTATAACGTGACTACTACAGGAGAAGACGAGGACCCATGAAAGATTAATATCCCTGAAACTGAAGGTCACTGTGAGGTCAAGGGACCCAGATCGAGAATCCTGATATAACCACACCATTGAAAACAAAACATGTAAATATTGGTACAAAGGCAGAGCCCAAATTCACGAACATTGGAGATTACTGGGATGACGCAACAGTAGATAAGGTTGCTGAATTGCTCCGTGAATACCAAGATTTGTTCCCTACCATGTTTACGAAGTTAAAAGGGATAATAGGAGACCTGGGCATTATGAATATCATGTTAAAACCCGATGCAAAACCGGCTAAGTAAAGACCTTACCGTCTGAATCCGAAGTATAAGGAGAATGCCCACTTAGAGATAGATAAGATGCTCACGGAAGGCATCATTGAGCCCATATAAGAACCTAATTGGGTAAACCCAATGGTGGTATAGGAAAAGAAGCAGAAGGATGAAATAAGGATATGCATAGATCTTAGGAAGTTGAATGACGCTTGCATGCATGATCCTTTCCCGACTCCATTCATTGATGATGTATTGGATAATGTAAGTGACCAGGAAGTGTACACCTTCACTGATGGGCTTTCTGGGTACCATCAAATCAGAAGCGTGCCTGAAGATAGAAGAAAGATGACCTTCGGGACTGAATGGGGATGTTTTTAGTACACTGTAATGCCTTTAGGATTAAAGAATGCACCTACGATTTTTTCACATGTAGCCATTATTGCATTCAAAGACTTCATTCATAAGTTTCTGGAGTTGTACTTCGATGACTGGACTGTGTTTGGATTGGTAAAATTCCATGTGGGAAGTTTACACTTAATGTTAGATACTTGTCGAAGGTACCAGATTGTGCTCAATTTGAAGAAATGTTTGTTTTGTGTTCCTTTTGGGACTCTAATAGGTCATGTGGTTTGTAGATAGGAACTGATGGTAGATCCCATGAAGATCGAAATGATACTTAACTTGGAGGCACCGAGGAGTGTGAAATAGTTACGCACAACCTTGGGACATACTGGGTACTACAAGAAGTTTATCAAGGGCTACGCCTAGATCACCGCACCTATGGAGAAGTTGTTGAAAAAGGATGTCACTTCCTATTGGAACGAGGACTGTTAGAAGAGCTTGGATGTATTGAAAGGAAAAATGGTCACCACGCCAATTTTAGTCTTCTCGGATTGGAAGAAGGAGTTTCATGTACATGTAGATGCGTCATGTATAGCACTGGGAGAAGTACTGACACAGGTCGGGAGAGGAGAATTGGACCATCAAATAGCGTTTGCAAGCAAGAGGTTATCCAAGGCTGAGAAGAACTATTCCACCATTGAGCATGAAGGATTAGACATGGTATACGTACTCCAGAGGTTTAGACACCATTTGTTGGGTGGAGATTTTAAGATGTATACAGATCATTTTGCATTGAAATACCTGGTCAATAAGCCTGTGTTGGGGGGGGGAGAATCTGTAGGTGGTTGTTATTGTTCCAGGAGTATGATTTTGAAGTTATTGTGAAGCCTGGATGACAAAACACGAGACCAGACCATTTGTCGCACATCGAATGGCAGAAGAGCCCACTAATTTGGAGGAGGGATTGCCTGATGTGCAACTATTTGCATTGCGCACCGCATATGGTCACTTTGAAGATATCATACACTTCCTAACGACAAGAAATACCTCAGAAAGCTACACCACCAGCAAAAAAATGAGTTAGTGGTGTGCGCAGAAAATTTTTCTATCATTGTCAAGCATCTATACAAAATGGGATCTGATGAGGTATTATGATGATATGTACCGGAGTTTGAAAGGAGTAGTATCCTCGTGGATGCTCATGGCGCTGCCACGGGATGGCATTACATAGGAAGGATGGTCGCGTAGAAGATTCTACGCATAGGTTTGTGGTGGCCAACACTCCATCAGGGTTCAAAATCTTACTGCAAGGCATGTGATGTGTGTCAAAGGACTGGCAGGCCATCACGGAGAGATGAGTTTCCTCTGAACCCACAGATGACGTTACAACCTTTCGAGAAATGGGCGATAGATTTTGTGGGACCCATTCAACCCCAAGGGAAGAAGACAGGAGCACGGTACATTATCACTATAACTGAGTAGTTGACTCGATGGACAGAGGCACAGCCTGTGAAGGACTACACAAGCACGACCGCTGCGAAGTTTCTCTTTGAGTGTGTACTAACGTGATTTGGGTGTCCAAATATTTTGTTGAGTGATTGTGGTACGCACTTTTTGAACAAAATGATCAACGCGCCGACGAAGGAATTTCAGGTATATCACTAGAAAAGCATGCCCTATCATGCACATGCTAATGGGACGGTGGAAGCATTCAATAAGGTACTAGAGAATGTGCTGACCAAAGTTTGCAATGCTTAGAAAAGTGATTGGGATGTGCACATACCCGCCATACTATGGGGCTATCGAACAACATGCAAAAACTTGACTGGACAAACACCCTTTAGGCTTGTATATGGTGTTGAAGCAATGATGCCAATGGAATAAATTGTGCCTAGTCTATGCATAGTATCACTCATGGGCATGACGGATCGTGGAGCCCTGGAAGAGAGGCTTGTGTAGCTTTCTGAGCTTGAGGAAGTAAGATTTCTAGCTGGATTTCACCAATAGGTCCAAAAGCAGTGCGAAAAAGCATGGCATGATTGACACACTAAGCTACGCACCTTTAAGGTAAATGATCTGGTTTTGTTATATGACAGGAATTTTCATAAATTTCCAAGGAAATTCAGAATGCACTGGCTTGGGCCCTATGTCATTAAGGAGACTACCGACTGTGGAGCAGTTCAGTTGGTTAAATTGAACAAAGATCCCTTCCCAGGGAAGGTGAATGGCAGCCTATTGAAGCCATACACTGGTGATCCAGCCAGGTGACTAAATGAAGGTAGCATAGTCTTAGCGCTCTAGGCAGCTGAAAGGAGGTATGGGTCTATAAACTAAACTACCCAGGTTGGGGAACTGTGCGATTAGAGGACTGTGCGGAATGAGGAAATGTCATAGGGTTCGTGACAACGCAAAGAGAGCTATGCTACCTAGGGAAAAATCGCACAAGTCAGCCAGAAAGTAATCGTTAAGGTCATTGTTCATGATTTGACGATAAGAATGCAGTGAACTGGAGTGGGCAACTGGCATTTAAGATAAAATTTATGGGTAAGATCCTTGGAAATCTACTGCCAATCTGGCATTAATGAACCGAATGTGGGGGAAATAGTCGGATTTGAGTTCAAAATGGCCTATAAATTACAAGTGGAGGCCTAACGAAAAACACTTGGCACTTTGAAAATTGAGTTGGTGAGCTCTCAGACATGCATGACCCGCGCATTCTTTAAAGAATTTTTGGACTACCCAGTGTTTGATTAGTTTCTAAAGTCCAACCACAATTCATTCGTGATTTTATCCCAGGATCCTAAGCTATGGATGTCGAAGCAGTGATAGCCAACGAGGCTATGCCGAGGTTGTTATGGAGGTAGAGGGAGCTTCTCCAAAGGTTGTAGAGGTACTAGCTAAAGTCCCCAGGTTACCACAGACGCCTAGACTGAATCCTACCCCGACCAAGGAGAGTGTGAAGGATAAGAACGGTAAGCAAGCTGCGATACCAGTGCATGTGTCACCTAGAAGAAACCCACAGAAGGACAAGCCCACCACACAGGAAAAGGGAAAAACCATTAACTTGGAGCCGAAGGAGGAAGAAATTGAGGACATCCCGATGGATGATGAGAATTTTGGGGTGGAAGTGGAGGAAGTTGAAGTCGAGGGTTCATATCCTATCATTAAGTTACCCGAGAAGGTCCCTCCACACAAGGGCAAGACCAAGGTGCCAAAGGACATTGACAAAAACAAGGTTGCCTTGCACATACCTCTGCTACCAGACGAGATTGTCTTTGAAGGTCTATGCTTGGGGCAGGTTCATTGTTGAAACTGGAATATTGGGACTTAGCTGACACTAAGAAGTTCCCACACTTGGTAACAGAATAGCTAATACACCGCATTGTTCACACAACCACCAACATGATTGCATTGGAACCACAGAAGTGGCTCAAGGGAGTAGACAAGGTAGGCCTACTCAACCTGCTATGCGTGCCGCACTACAATTGCACACCCGTTATAGTATTGGTCATCAAGAAGCTGCTATGCTTGGTGCACGATGGGTGTCTATGGCTGGAGGAGTTGATACACCACCGGCAGGTTGATCCATAGGATCACATGGCTACCCTATATAGGGGAAGATACAGCCATGATGTTTGGTGGAAAAGGTGGTGAATAGGCCCTCGTAGAGACCATGAAGGAGAAATTCAAGATCGTGAAGAAGCCACGAGGCTATGCCATCTCGAGTATCTGCGATCCTGTGGTCAAGGTGGTCACGTAGATTTTGGCAGGAAAAGTTATGAGGAAGTGTCAAGCAAATGAAGTGCCAGCACCAGTCATCACTCTAGCAGCCCAATGCACCGAAGGAGTCTAGTTTAATTAGGCACACTATCTCTGCGGTGAGTTCCTTACTAACTGCTACAAGGCATAGGAGCTCAGCAATACCTTCCATTATGCATGGCTCTTGATGTCCATTGTGCTGGTAGCCTAGGAGCTGCCATAAGACAATCAATTCCCCTCGGTCGTGCTGGACTTGCTAGAAGCAGTGAAGTATGCTTCATTGTGGGAGACCAAGTGTCTAGTCAATTTAATGTCTTAAATTGCTCTACATAAATTATCAATCCGAGTATCGTAAACTGATGAAGTGTGGTGCACCATATGTGCTTAGTTAACCTTTTTCTTACTTCGTTGTTTTATAGTTTATGTTGTTTTGGGATTTTGTTCTTGTTGGTTTCCTAAAGTATCTAATGCAAATGGAAATCCTATTCTAAGGTCTTAAGAATACTTTTAAAGGTCAAGTGTGGATGTAGATTTCAAGACAAAGTCTATGTCCCTAATGGTAACTTCCAAAACTTAGCACTTCAAAAGATCTTAAAACATGTTATTGATGGAATTATTACTTAAACAAAAGTGTAAATATGCAGCTACTTCAATTAAACAAAAGATGAAATACTGATCAAAGTTTTCAAAAAGGTTTTCAAACTTGCAATGATGAAATCAATTACTAAGAGAAAATAAAAATGTACCTAAATTCTAATTAAACCAAATAGTGAGCTAGTGACTATGAAACCCAGTATCCTTGTTGTTGTATAAAAAGAAAACTGAACTTAAAGCAATTCAAAAACTGTAAGCAAAGTAAACTAAATCATATTACTTCAACTCATATTTTGACCCCTCCCCATTCGACTCACTTTGGCTATAGGAGGTAATCATAAACAAATTGAGTAATCTGATATCTAAATTGCATAAAATGAAACTAAGATCAAAATACGCATTCATACTTCAATCCCTCACCATTTGACTCGCTCTGGCTATAGGAGGTAACTGAAAATGACATGAGTAATCTAATCACTAACTTGTATAAAAAAAAATTAATATCAAACTACGCATTCATACTTCAATCCCTCACCATTCGACTCGCTCTGGCTATAGGAGGTTACTGAAAATGAAATGAGTAGTCTAATATCTATCTTGCAGAAAAGTAAATGAACAAAACAAAACTGAAAGAAATAAACAGTACTGCAATTAGAACTAAGAAAATAAATCAGGAGAAGGACAAGATAATTCTATCATGTCATTAGTCATTAAAAAGCTATGTGCATTACTAATCTACAATCAATTGGTTGAACACACTTGCATGAATTAAAATTACATGAATGAAAAATCTAATCTATCAAACTTGAAAGCAATCAAATGACATAATGAAATCGAAGCAAAATTTACAAAATGAAATCTACTCTACCTTACATTCTAATATGCTCCATGACATCTACTTCACATCTCCTTCCATGTTAAGAACATCAAAGCTTTATTCAAATTCTTCAAAATTACAAAGTACAACAAAGCTCTCCAAAGCTTTCAAAATACATCAAGGAAGAACTACAAACTCCAAGCTAAATAGCTAAAAGCCAAGCCAAGGTAGCTGAGACTAATAAGCTAACAAATGAAGGAGATAGATCTCCTATTTATACAAAAAGATGATAATCCATCTCATTAATGAGAGTCCATGAATCTCTCCCTCTAACTCTAGAGTCCTAATCAAAATAGAAACTGATAAGACACATGTCTTTTTAGAGTTACAATACAATTAGGAGATGTGACACATATCCTCATGATCCCATGATTCTTTCCACTCAAATTCGAATTTGGCCTTAGAGTGCCACATAAGGGTCTTCTAGAAGCCTCCTCTCAACCTACACATGTCAACAATCTCACCCACTTGTTAGGTATAAGCATATGCACATTATTTTCTAATTTTTAACCACAAATTCACTTAAAAGTCTTAGAATTAATAAAGATTGGAAAAACATAAATGTGGCCCAATGATAATGAAATTCGGATGAATGTGGTGACATAGTAGTGAAATGGAGGTGATATAATGGACATAATAGTGAAAGTGTAATCGAAATGAATGATATTTTCAAGACTCAACAGGGTCCCTTTGAGCAAATGACTAACTTCGGATCGTCATGGACAACCCTTAGTATAGTGATCCTCCTCGCAAATGAGGCAGAGATACTTAGGTTTCCATTGCCAGTAGGCAATTTGGGAGGACCCTGTTTCAGAACATTGGTTTTAGCTTTGCCTTTGCCTTTCTTTTTTCCTTTCGAGGATCTGTCTACTGCGGTAGATTGGATAGCATGGACCTCTGAGGTTTTACCAGCACCTGGAGGGTTTTGAGATGAACTGTTGGGATCAGTATTCGAGACCGACTTCTGTTTGGAAGAATTTTTGGCAGGGGCCTGATTCGGGAATAGATGATGGCCGCAGAGCAATAGGTAATAATTCGTATAAGGTGCCATAGTGAGAGTAGACCAGGTCCAATTACTAGGCATGAGCGATGGCTTGTTCTTCAGTGACGCATCCACCCATGGCCATATCGCGAGCAATTGGTGCTATGAACGATTTGGTAAACCATTTGGTGAGCAACTGATCAACTATCTCAAACTTGATCAATCGACGTCTATGTCTCCATTCATGGCTATGATCAGAGATGTGCGTCACAGTGTCTTGCTTAAGTGATGTGATAAAAATAGGTGCTTATTTCATAACGAACCGGTAGCTAAAAATGTGTGGGAAAGGCCATGGCTAACAAATTGAAGTCATGAAAAGTACTTCGAGGTAGCTCGATGTACCATTTTGATGCGGCACCCGTGAGGGTTCTTTGGAAAAGACGAAGATGAATGGAATCATCCACATATGAGTTCGATGAGCACTAGAGGTGATATGTCATCACATGGGCTTGAGGATCTTCTTTAGCTTTTCCATCGAACTTTGGGCAATCACTTGGTATCTTGGACGGCACTAGAGGCTAGTATAGCGAATGAAGAATCAGATCATTCGTAAGATGCGATACATCTAGAAACTCAGGTGTAGCCAAGAAAGGTAATTGAGTGTTAAAAGGCATGGGAGGTCGATAGGTGGGCCCATAAGGAGGAGCCCATCCTTGCTGGTAAGGATTTTGACCCCACAATGGGGGGTTTTGGCCAGATGGCATCTGAGCCTACCCCCATTATGGATTACCTTGAGCAAATGCAGGATTCAGACCTTGAATACCTTAAAACTATCCATGCACAGGTTGTTGAAGGGCAATGTATGGGTTAAGAGGTTGTTGAGCCTATTGACCTTGGACATATGGGTATGGGACCTGTTGTCCTGGAACATAGGGTTGTTAGGCTTGTTGTCCCTGAACAAGAGGGTTTTGGACCTATAGTCCTTAGGCATAAGGTTGATACGCTTGTTGCCCTTGAACATAGGGATTTTGTACCTTGTACCCTTGGCTGGTAGGATTCTGAGCTTGTTGGCCCTGGACAAGAGGATTTTGCACCTGCTACTGTAGGACTTGACCTTGAACATGTGTCTGCAAGGGTTGCCCTTGTTGATAGGTATACAAGGGTTGTTGTTGCCCATGTTGGTTTTGTTGACCTTGTGGTTGCAAAATTTGTCCCTGGGTTTGTAGAGGTGGGCCCTACGAGGGTATGGGTTGAGAGGTATGTAGAGCATATTGCATCTGTTGTTGCACGACCTGCTGCAACTGTTGAAAGGGCTAAGCTTGCAGTTGTTGCATGTGACCTTACTACGAGATAATCTGACCTTGTTGTTGCAAAATATGTCTTTGCTATTGCAAGGGTACTTGAACAGTGCTCGGGAAATTACCGAACTAAATCTGGCTGTAGCCAGGCTGGATGTACTGCCTACATGGGATGGTGTAAGGTTGATTAACCAATCCTTGAGAAATGTATGGAACGTAAGGATTTTGGTATTGGACCTCAGCCCCATAGGGCTACTGATACTAAACATTTCTTGATCCAGATGGACCACCAGGATTCTGAACCTGTTGGTACTGGATATTGCTTGATCCAGTAGGGTTAGCAGGGTTGTAAATAATACTAGAAGAGGGCTGGTTTATACCAAGAATGTGAGCTTGTGAGCCGCTCACATTAGTGGCACCTGACACCATAGAGACATTCAGGTTCTTCCCCCCAGGCAGTGCCACAATATGGCCATTGACTAACGGGACAGAAGAACTGGCAGTGACAATCTTTGAAACCGTCGGTTGAGATTGACGCGTAACTGGGATCGATGATACAAGAGTGTTCAGGACGGTGGGTTGCACCGGGACTAATGTAACAATTGGTTGGGAAGTCGTGTTCATGACAAAAGGACCTAACATAGGCCTGACGCCTGACACCCAAACAAAATTATGGTAGAGTGATGAGGCACTAGGTGTGCCTAAAACTAAGTGTCACAAAGACACATAACTAGGTGGCAAGCTGGCGGGAATACCTTCTAAATAAGGGAAACCCTCGAGAGGGAATTGTAATTGCAATTCTTCCCCCCTCAACAGTATGTGGATTTGAGACTTCAGACTCATTGGGAGAAGTGACTGGAGCATCGCCTTCGGTTTCCATGTCTGAAAACAAATGACGACGAACAACCGAACGTGTACTTGGGGATAGCTCCAAAGGAACACCTGGTTGATCGTACAGACTGTAAGGGCACTGTGGTGATATATCAACAACATCAAATAGAGGGTTCAAAGGATAGATAACTAGTCCAAGCTAACTGTCAGTGGTTGGCGAGTTCTCTGGAGTTCAAACGGGATTATCCGGAGATTCCGGGTCAAGATCAGCAGATGACCCTGAATCAAAAGTAGGCAAAGGACGAGATGATAATGGTAGAACACTCAAAACAGCTGCAAGTTCAACATTTTGGTCCTCAAATGGATCTAATAACTCAGGAAGCAACTCCTCGGACAATCTTTCAGACAGAGGAGAGGAAGAGGAAATGGGTGAACCAGATGGTTCAACCACGATGACCTTGTCTTAGTCGAGAGAACAAATAACTTTAAGGCTTTAAAATTTCCTTTTAAGGGAACTCACAATTTGGTCGAAAATCTAACAAGATGTTTTGGATTGTGGGCAATCAATTATTTAAGACGCATAAAACACTGATGTTCTTTCAATTTTTAAGAGTCGAGAAATAAACAAAGATGACTCTATCACTTTCGATTGGAAACGAGCTCGAAAGGACAAGTGCTCCGATGATCTTTTAAGTTTAATGAGTTAAAAAGATAAAATGACTACTCTAGATGATCTAGGTAAATAGGATTACCAGGCAACCGTGAACTACAGAATACCTCTCGACAAACCAAGAATTATAAGTAGGAAATCTCCACCAATGTTGTGTTCAGTGTATTTCATTCACAAGGTGGACGGCTTGGCTTCCTAAGGATAAAGGGATTGCAACCTAGTGGGGTCTCCCGTTATATACACGATGGTACGAGGAGCACGAATCCGTGCTAGTGTTGTCTAATGCCGAAACTAACGACAACTTCTAGGTTTACAGATGCTGGAACACGTCTCTAGCCTAGACCTTTTGGATGTGATCATTAATGTCAAATGCGCCTGAGGTTAATTGAATTCATTTTAGAGTTGATCTTGAGTTAAGTTTCACTTTTCAGGTCTTAGAGATACTACTCAAAAAACCTAAAATGAAACTAAATGGGACAAGACCCTTTCAATTCGATGAAATGCCTACACTAGAGAGGGTAGAAACTACTCAATCAAATGCAAACAATCAAGCAATTGAAAATGAAATGATCTTTCACTACTTCACTTTTTCGAAAAATAAACTAATGAAAAATACATTCTAATTCCCAATTTACTGACAAGCACTTATCTATCAGTCCTTTTGAAATGAAAAAATTTCTCTTCCTTTTTCAAATGTTGATGCAATTCTAGTTTTTAATAGATGCGAATCATGATGATGCAACAAGCTAGAATTTCATATTTTCTCATGAAACAACGAAACAAAATTTTAGCATACAGTCTTTTAATGAAAAAAAAATTGAGACTATGCGCTCCTCAAGCAGATGCAAACATGAAAAGAGAAGTTCATTCAGATCAATGAAACACTGACTTTACCAAACACAAGACTGAGAATGTAATCTATGCTGGAAAAAGATGTTCAAAATAGTAAACAAAACTTTTTCAAACTTGTGAAAAAGAGGTCAAAGTCACAAGAGGGACCAAAAAAAAAATGCAAGGAGCAAACGCACTTACATCCAAACTTGATGAGTCCACAAGATGCTGAATGGATGACTAACTAAATGTCCTAGTGTAGTTGGCCACTCAATGGCTCGATCAATCAAATAGCAAGATGAAAAACCTACAAGCAAGCAAAAACCAAATGAAAAGTAGCTTTCTAATTAGGGAGAAAATAGTAAAAAAGCTCACAAGATCAAAAACACAGGAGCAAAATACACTGGCCAAGATTGGGGTCTAGCCCTAATCTTCACTTACAGGGACCGACGCCACTGCCTAACTAACAACAAGCACCAAAGGTGGGTTAGCGCGATTGTTCCTCTACAATTCGTGTTGATCTGCATGACTATCAGCTAATTAAATGCGTAGTCCGAGAAAACTAAGAAAAAAAAATTCAAAACAGGGAACATATCTGGTACTATGGATTTTAGAGTTAGGCTAGTAAGCAGGAGAACAACAACAGAACAAAAGGGAAAAAACGAAACTAGCAAATTTCTCACAAAATCATGAAATTCAAAACAAACAAAAGGATGGGATCTCCCTAGCAGAGTCGCCAATTTGTGGTGAAGTAAAATTATAAATGCGGACAGGAACGAATTCCTCTAGCCCGATAATGGGTCTTTCCACAACAGATAAATTCTATGGAATATTTCCTTAGGTTAGAATCAATCAAGAGGACCTACCTCTTGATCGCTTATCTTTCTTGATGATGTCCTCGCTTGCCCACTTCAGCAATCTCTCGCTTCCTTTTTCAAGCTCCTGAAACAAGTAAACAACAACAACACAAAAACATAATAATAGACAAATTGCAATTCAACCTACTTAATAAGTCAAGAAGCATTAAGACACGAATACATAATATTACAAACATGTAGGAAATCAATTGATAGTTGCATATATTAATATTCAAAGAGAGATTACAACCATTCGTCTTGACGTCAGAGTCTTCCTCTCACAAGACTAGGTTCCCACACACCTCTGCTAACACTTTATGATGGCTTCAAACAACAATAGTTTAAAGACTCTTCCCTTTAGTCTTCACTCCAAACCAAACAAACTTCTCCCTCACACAACTAGATGACTACAACTAGTAATAGCTTGCTTGTCTAAAATAGTATATTCACACTCAGCCAAAACTCTAACTCTGATTTTCACACACTAGTCTGTGCTTGGGAAGAAGGGAAGTTTATATAGGAAAGATGAATGGGAGATTGATCCTCTTCTCATGGGAGAAGGACTTATCTCTTGGGGCAGTTCCATCATTATAGGGGAAAGGAGCCCAAACTATCATCCTTGACCCCATCCGGCCAAACCATTTACCATACTTCGGTTACGGAGCTTCTAGATATGGAAGCTTCAGCTCTAATTTAAAAAACTTTCCATAATAGGACCGATGCGATTGGAACATAGCTCAGTTGCACTGATCAATGCAGGGAATAGTGCTAGTCTCTGCACATCGGTGCAAGGGAGACAAAGGTCATTATCGCATGTCTTGTAAATTGGGAAAAATAGAATTTTCAGGGGAAATGGTGTAAAAGGGAAATGATCTACTCATGAAGAGGGACATAATGGGATTTTCTCCATGAAGGCAAAGCATGTGGGGTTCACTGTAGAGGTCCTCCAAGCTCAAGGAATGAGGAGTACAAGGACAATGACAAAATGCTATGTAACATTCTCCCTCTTCTAGATCCAATGGCTCCGTCGACTGTTTGGATTTACCCATTTTTCCCTTCTAGCGGATTTTTGTTGGATTCTTTTGCGACAATTGCCATACCAATGCTTGCTGAGGTTTCTTCTTCTTCCTATCTCCTACCGTAGAAGTAAATGCATTAGGCCTTGGCAACCTAGGCACAGTAGTATGCAACCTTGTAGGTGCATATGGGGTTGCTGCTGTTTCAGGTGGAACTGGATCCATCTCAAGGAGAGTTGCAATCATTCTCTCAAGGAAGCTTGCATGGTAGTAATCCAGCAAGTTTGTGAACTTTGGTCGTGAAAGGAGTTCCTCCCAATATAACTCAAACATATAGCATTATACTTGGCACAAAGCAAGGTGAAAAATATTAAGGCAAACTCTTAGGAAGCAAAGTGTTCGAATGTGGAGCGGTATGCCATATTTTTAGATCAATTTGAATTAAAATCTGTCCGTTCCCTCCAATTCCTGGTCATTAATGCACATTTGGCAGCAGATTTCCAAAGATATGCATCTTAAATGCTCCCCCTGCCTTGGTCTTTTCAACGGAAAATTCTCCATCCAATCAGCTATAGTGCTTCTCACGGTCACATTTTGGTCGCACTACGTGGGGCCCAACCACCTAGTGTAGCCCCTTCGGTGCAACTCCCTTTGGAATCATCCTTCTACTTGTCGTGTAGTCCCTTAATTTTGCCTTTCTAACTTTCAGGTAGTGTAGTTTAAAGTCTCGTACTTCCTTGCAGCTACCTGGAGTACTAAGACTACCTTACAACCATATAGTCATTGCGCAGGGGTGGGATCACCCTTGTACAACTTCAAGCGACTGCCATTGACTTTTCTTGGAAATAATTCCCCATTCAGCTTTGCGAGTTGAACTGTGCCTGCATCTATAATTTCCTTCACAACATAGGGCCCCAACCAATGCATTTGAAATTTTCCCTAGAATTTTATGAACTTACAGTCATATAGAAACACTAAATATTCAATTTTAAAGGTGCATTGTTTGATATGGTGATCATGCCATGCCTTCTCACGACCCTTCTGCACTTGTTGATGGAATCCAGCCAAGAAGTGATCTTCCTCCAACTCAACGAGTTGCGTGAGCCATTCTTCCATGGTATTGCGATCAACCATGTCAGTAACTACTGCAATCTGTAAAATTGCCAATATGTACTCCATTGGCATTACAACTTCCTTCACATATACCAGTCTGAACAGTGTTTGTCCTGTCAACTTTTTACAGGTAATCCTGTATTCCCAAAGGACCATTAGTATGCGCATATCCTAGTCATTTCGCTTCGCATTGCAAATCTTTGTCAAAGCTCTTTCCAGAATCTTGTTGAAGGCTTCTACTGTGCCATTCGCTTGAGGGTGATAAGGCATACTCTTCTAATGATAGACCTGGAATTCTTCAAGAAATGCAACAATTTTCTCATCAAAAAGTATTTTCACCTATCACTTATCAAAACCTTGGGGAAGTCGAACCGAGACAAATATACTCAAAAATAAACTTCACAGAAGTAGTTGCGCTACAATATTTTACAGATTGTGCCTCCACCCACCTAGTTAAGTATTCAGTCATGGTAATGATATATCTGGCCACTGTCTTCTTCCCCAATGGTTGCATTGGTCCTAAAAAATATATTGCCCTCTTATCAAACACATGCAATGTCACTTGCGGATTTAGTGGCAATTCATCTCTTTACGATGGTCTCCTCATCCTTTGATAGACATTGCATGCTCTGCAATATATTTTGGAGCCTTTATGCACAGTCGGCCACCAAAGTCATATGCGTAGGATATTCTGTACATTTTCTCTTCCTGCATAATGTCCTCCTTCCACTCCTCGAGTGCTTCAACAAGGATATTTTTCCACTCATACTCCAGAACATACCTACACAGTATTCCATCAGATCTCATTTTATATAGATGTCTAGCGATAACAAAGAAATCTGTAGCCTGGACCACCAGTTGTTTCTTATGTTGTGTTGAATACCTTTCACGAGCTGCACCTGTAGATAAGAATTGAATGATATCTGCGAAATTATCATCTGTGATGTGAACGACAAAGAGCTGCATATCAGGCAACCCTTCCTCCAGACTCATAGGCTCATCTCCATTCTCAATTCACGATACATGATCTGGATCAACATTCAAGCACCCTGGTTTCACAATTACTTTGAAATCATATTCTTGGAACATCAACAACCATATGCAAATATTCCCCCTAACATAGGCTTGTTGACCAAGTATTTCAGAGCAGAATGATCTGTATACATCTTGAAGTGTGCACACAACAGATAGTGCCTGAATTTCTGCAGCACATACACCATTGCCAAACCTTCGCACTCTGTGGTTGAATAGTTCTTTTCCACCTTAGACAATTTTATACTTGCAAATGCTATCATATGGTCAATATCTCCTTCACCTGGTTGGTTTAGAATAGCTCCTAACGCAATGCAAGAAGCATCTACATGAATGTGAAACTCCTTCTTCCAATCAGTGAACACTAGAATGGGCGCAATGACCATTTTCTCATTCAAAATATCCAAACTCTTCTCGTAGTCCTCGTCCCAGCAAAATGTCACATCCTTCTTCAATAATTTTTCCATAGGTGCAGTGATTTGGGCATATGCTTTGATAAACTTCCTATAATATCCCGTATGGCCCAACGTTGCCCATAGTTGTTTAACATTCTTCAGGGCTTCCAAATTGATGATTACTACAATTTTGGTAGGGTCTACCATCAATCCCTGCTTGCAAACAATATGACCCAAGTGTATCACATAGGGTACAAAAAATATGCATTTCTTCAAATTAAGTGCTATCTGATGCTTTCAAAAAGTATCCAACATGAGGAGCAGGCTAGCAACATGTCTCTTTACTAACCCAAACATTGTCTAGTCATCAAAGTAGACCTCCAAAAATTTATGGATAAATTCCTTGAAGGCTGCAATTACCACCCTAGAGAAAATTGTAGGGGCATTCTTAAGCCCGAAAGGCATCAATGTATACTGAAAACAACCCCATTCAGTTGTGAAGGTGGTCTTACTTCAATATTTTGGCGTGATCTTGATCTGATGGTACCCTGAGAATCCATCTGTGAATGAATAGGCTTCCTATCCTCCAACATTCTCCAATACCTCAATCATGAATGGCGTAGGGAATGGATCATGGAAACACACGTCATTTAACTTTCTTAAGTCTATGCATATCCGAATTTCACCCTGCATTTTCTTTTCTTGAACCACCATGGGAATAACTCAGTCTGATTCATTGACAGGTTCAATGATCTCGACTTCAAGCATTTTATCCAATTCCTTGCACACTTTTTCCTTATACTTAGGATTTAATCGGTAGGGGTGTTGTTTCACTGACTCTACATCTAGCTTCAAAGTGATCTTCATGACTCCTAGATCTCCTACTATCCCTTTTAGATTAGATAACTTGGTCGAAAACAGGTCCTGATACTCTCGCAGGAGCTTCACGACCTTATCTATTGTATCTTCATCCCAATAGTCACCTATTTTCGCGAACTTCAGTTGTGCTTCCGGTCCAATATTCACTTGTTTGGTCTTTAAAGGCTTTGATATATCAGGGATTTATGCCTTAGGTCCCTCAACTTCGCGTTGCCCTTCAAACTCAAGAATCTGGATGTTCATGGGATCTTCTTCACCATCCTCTGCAGATACATTGTAGCATTCAAGTGCATTGCACAACTGTGTACCCCAATTTTGTTAGACCCATTCAACCGGTTCTTCAAACATTTTGAATATATAAGTTTTGATTGTCTGCAATCCTTCATCTATACATTCAAATCCATCTTCAAAGCTAAACGTTAGCATAAAAGTTTCTTTCAAAACATCCCATTCAGTGGTTCCATGTCGCAGCTCCATTTCTAGATACCTGTTCATCAGTATTGTATCCAACGTGTGGTAGAATATATGAACCCACTCTGGTTGCGGTTCTTCTCTCCATGTTTTTTTCCAACGAGCTAAGTGCTCGCACGAATCATCCTTCCCTATGTATTTCTCTATTATGTGGGTATTAGCATACCCAAACCTTAACTTCATCATTCTTCGATACACCTTCCAATCTGTAAAATTGTTTTTATGCGTGCCCCACCAACGGGTAGGCGTAGCTCATAGCACAATATCTAGTGATTATAACTAATGTTCCTTTAGACGTCTATTTCAAATTTATCCATAAATAAATTTACATCCCCTAAACCATAATAATATGGTAAATTGCGTACCTCGGTGGATATACATCGTAGCAATTTGGTAAGCCTATTGCAGTGCAATGAAGATACTTCATGCAATTGGTTTTGCCAGTGTTCGAGCTCCTCATCTGAATCTGAATTACAAGAGTTGTCCTTCTCCCATGTGATTCATCCACCTGCCATGGGCTTAATCCAATCTTCATCCCATGTAGTCAACTTATAGATCTGATCAATGTCATCGTCTTCCTCATAATCGTGGACTGGTTCAGTATACTGCACACCTTCAACTAGATCCAATGGCATAATCAGCCTTATTTCTTTCTTTTCAAATGTCATACTGCACTTCTTCAAATTGATGAGTGCATTCATATCAAATGCCCAATCAATTCCAAGAAGTGTTGGATAAGGGTTACTATCATCCATGATTTCGATCACTTCAAAGTCAGCTATGGCGCACGCCCCTTCAATATCCACAGTCACTTCGTGTAGACGCCACATAGGAATAATCTTCTACTGATTGGCAATTCTCAGCTGCATCAAGGACCACTGTACTTTCGACCTTCCCATTGTTTCCCAGGTATGTTTTGGCAGAAATTTGCATCAGAAAATAAATCTAGAATTACCTGGTCCATCTCATATTCTCCAATCTGCACAATTAATCTCATTTTACGACCAATCCTTTTCTTACTTTTTCCCACATTGTGTACTACGCGTTGTTCTAGTAGATGTTTGTTCTTAACAATGCAATTATCTGTCAACTCTTTCAGTCCTTCTACTACCTTCTTATCCCTTAGGAGTTTCATGCAGATTTTCAAAAATGACGTTAAGAAGGAGGGGTCCACCTCTTTCGCAGTACTGGTATCTTTAGGTTTTCCTGTATTTTGAGTCCTTGATGTCGAATTTCCTTCATCTGCAAAGCTCCTTTTTGCTTCCATAAACATTTCCTTCACCTTATTTACATCAAACCTCGTCTCCTTATCAGTAGGCTTGCGAACACACACATTGGCTTCTAGCTGTTTCCCTTATCCTCTCTAGTAGCTACACCGCTTCGTGTAACAATATTGACAGTAGGCCCATGTTCGCAAGGCTCCGACCTCATCATTTGGATGTTATGCATAGGCTATTGGGACTAAGTCTTCTTTTCTTGCATCTTTGCAATAAGTACTAGGCAGTCCTCTATAACATGATCAAACTGGTAAAAATACTGACAGGAAGGATGTGTTGGATTCTAACAATCACGTGCAAAATGACCCACTTCCCCACAATTATAACGGATGATCTGACCACAACCCCTTACAAATCCTTCTCTTTGCCCTCTTCCTTGGCCTTGGAATCCTCCGTGCACCGTAGATGCACCCTGATCTTGAGGACGATTCTTTGGTTGCATTCTATACGTAGGCATCCTATCCATCATTAATTCATAACTTTGACAATGATGCTCATCATGAACTACAAATTTGTAGAAATTACAAAACAACAGTTGGGCGGTCTGCACAAACTTCTGTAGTAGATGAAAATTATATGTCACATGTTTTCCTGTAACTAAACAAATAGCGCACCACGGTGCTACTCCCATGCTCGACCCAATGGTATTTTCTGCCTTCAGGGGGACAAGGCCTCCCCCAATAAGATAATCCTAATAAACCGGGAAATGGCCCTTATCATGACCATGGCCCTTGCATTTCACACACCAAATTTTTGTGTGAACCTTAGTCTGGACTTCCTTTCCCTTCTTCAAGCTCTGCAACTACATATGAAGTTTAGCTAGCTATGACTGAATCTGTTGCACCCCCAAATTCGTATCCTGAATGGGCGAAGCTTACAATCTCACAACAATCTCTAATGTTTCAGCTTGCGTGCCAATTTTCTATTATGACAACGAAAATCTCAGATGGGGAAACATCGAAGCAATGTACCAATCCCTATGTTGATCATCCATGGTCCGCATATTAGCATGTTGGAGAAGACACTTCAACCTCTGATCGAAGTCCCATTCAGACTCGTTTACATTCTCCTAGATTTCTTTGACCTCAATTACTAACTGGGCATGTGACTTAGGCTTCTTGAATTCACTAGTGAGCACATTCTCTGTCTCATCCAATGTTACATTTGGATGCGTTGAGCAATACTTAATGTACCAGCTTAGTGTTCTATCTTGCAGTGCTGTAACCAACTGCGCTTTCTTTAAATCATCTGTAACCTTCTATGACTTCCACACAGCATTTGCTACAAACCAAAATTGTTCAGGGTCTTCTGTCCCCAGACCCTTGAATATGGGCATCTTCACCACGTTGACCATGTTGAATAACGGAGGTGGATGTGGAGGTGGAGGTGTAGATGTAGGTGTGTGAGGTGGAGGTGATGGTGGAGGTAGAGTGGATGGATTTGGTATCCCTGCGATACCCTACTTTACCATCTGTAGCGCACCTAGATGCATCCTTATAATACTACTTTATTCATCACTATCATATGCTCCCAATAGGGGACTATATTCAGCACCTAAATCTACGTCTCTTCTGAATTTTTTTCCACTTCGCGTAGCTCCTGCCTGATCCCTTATAAACATTAATTCAATGGCGTAGCCATTTTCTGCCACAACAACATTTTAATCCGAGTCTTTAGGGATTCCAGATACTTACCTCTAGGTCCCTTAAATAATTGACATTCAACTTTGCTATAACTTACAAATGTATTGATCGCAAAATCAGTGATGAATTTTCCCAAAATTCTATCAATCTAGTAATCAATATCCCTCGCGATCTTGTTCTATGAAGCTTCTAGATGGCTTACCAACTCTAGAGTCCACACAATAGGGTTATCCACCTTCCAAGTACCTTGACTGTCCACCAATTTAGATAACCACTGGTGTAATTTGCACAAAAAGGAGCAAAGAAAATTTTGTGCTCGTCTGTATACATATATCTATTCATCCACTCTTCCTTCGACAAATGCGAATTCCTATTTTCCTGTGCTGCAAATTCGTGCAACTTCCAATCTATCCACTTCTTGATTTCTTTCTTAGTTGGAAACCATTTATTTGACATCACACATTCCTCAAACAGATCATGGTTTTTACAACAAAACCATTTGTTGGCTTCAGGGGTCCTGACCCAAGTTCAGAGTTAGTTGCGCCAAACAAAAAAACCCGAAACTGCTAGCCCTTTTGGAAATAGCCCGCATAGCGCAGGTTTCACTCTCACTCAAAGCAGTATTGGGGGATGACAGAACCAAGCTTATGCATCCAGAGCTCTGTGTGATGGGTTTTCTGTTAGTTCTAGGTCTTTATCTTGACCTTCATGAACCCTAACCCTTTAATTGAAGAAATCATAGTTACTTACAAAAATAATATTTGACCCTTCATGAAACACTTAAAACATTCATAAGATCATGTAAACTATCATATCTACTACTTTCATGCATGAATTAAGTGTTTCTTTAGATAATTGTAGAAAGACAGAGCGAATACATAAATATCATAAGTAAAGATAAAGACACAAATACACACAATATTTATTGATATAATATTTATGGTACAGACTCTTCTTCCCTGCACACACAACTCCAAGGGCTTGCACACTCAGCTTGTAGATTTACCAAGATCTTCGCGCACACAATTGTAGGAGCCTTCCCCTTTGCATAAGTGCAGAAAAGAGATTGTTCTTCCTCAAACTACTTGCCCATATAATGATTTTCTATTATCTACTTCTTCCTATGACTTGCTATGACTTCTTTATATAGCTTCTTCTTTTACAATACGATGGTTGGTGGTCACAAAACATCCTATCTCCTAAAAAACTAAGGGATAAAGCCCCTTTTTACTCCTATGACCTTCGCACTCCGCTCCTTCAATATGCGAAGACCTTACATAATTAACAATATTGATTACAAAATTTATGCCAGGGTACCCTGTCCCAACAATAGATATATATATATATATATATATATCATTATTTTATGTTAACATTCATTATATACTATACATGCATTTTTTAATAAATTGCTATTATTTTTTGAGGAATTATTTTTATGTCTCCTTCAAAAAGTTTTTATCTAGTTGTGGTCTCATTGAGGTCTAGTTACTCTTTTATTTTTGGACAATGTAATGGAATTTTATAAGTTGATAGCTTACTGAACCGAGAAATCAGTGCTATGGAATGTGCTAAATTTCTATTTGAAACACAAAATATGTCTTCTTTCCACAGTAGAACAATTTGAAATATGTTTAATGCATGGCAACATCAAAAGCGTGGAGGAACTTGACAACCCTAACTCGATTGCTACAGACGCAAATCCAGGGCTATGGTGATAGAGGTCAAATCATTTGAAAGGATAACTTACTTGATTGTCGAGCATAGTCTCAAATCTAAGCATAAGAAGTTGGTAAGAAGGGAGAGAGAGAGAGGAGTTGGAGGGGTAAGGTAAGGCTGATGCAATAGATGGTTGTAATCACTCTTCCGACATTAATATAGAACTGTAGTTTTACTATCTACTTCGTGGTGTTGGTACTATCATTCATTTAGTTATTTGTCCAATACCATTTAACATGAGTAGCTTAGTTATGTGTAACTAGATGTCTTTTATATATTCATGTATTAGTTATCAAGGTTGTGTGCTGTGATTATGCTTGTCTCTTCTATGTGCAGGACTTGATCTGGAGCCGGCTTAGGGGACTTCCACCTAGCTGCATTGTGCTCTCCAGCAAATCTACACGGAGGCTTGAGGTAATGAATCTATATTGCTTTGATAGTTAGTTATTGTTTATGGACATGCATGTAAACTTTGTGACAGTTGCAGATAATATTACAGTCTGCCAAGGGTCTTGGGAAGACCCTTTAGGGTATCTCCATTCTCCATACACCGTGCATTTTATCCTATAGCAAAATTGGCAACTCCATTGGGGACTATACATTTAGTTCCTGGTTCACTCGGATAGTTCTCAGTTTCCTCCTCCTTCTAAGACCTCCCTATACTTCTGCATTCCTTTTTGACCCATCAAAACCTTGCTGCATTCTTCCCTCATATATTCAGCTTGGGACCTAATCCCCAAAGCATTGTTTTGAATTCTTTTCCCACACTAACGCAAGTTAGCAGAGTAAACAGAGCTTTATAAAGCTCTCTGTCTACACAAACAATGCGTTAGTGGAGCCAGGAACTCTCTGTAGCCTCCACTACAGAGCATTAATCACCCAAATTTTGACATGTAGCTGTGTCTGTAAACTCAAAGGGATGGGAAACCTGCTCATGGATTGAAAAAGGATCTGCAGCTGTATTTTGGTAGAAAGATCGATGTCCTAAAAGAATTTTTTTTAAGGAAATAGTTTTTCTTCCTTAAAAAGTTTTTATAAAGGAAAACTCAACATTTTTTATTCATTCTTCTGCTTAGCTGGTTAAAATCTTCTTTATTTTGGTTTCAAATAGTTGTTAGAAAGCATTGGAAAGATTCTATTGGTTATGCTTGTGTTATAATTACTAGGATGCATGGAACAAATATGAATGTATGAAAGACTATTACTGGTAGAATACAACGTATTTCATCGAATTGAATATTTTCAAGCATTGTCTTTTGCATGAATTTGAGTTAGAGTCCCACCACATATCATACATCAACACCCATACCGAAGACACTAAAAAAGTACACATAAAATTTACCGAAAATCAATCAGTAACTCTTTATAGATCAAACAAACATTAGTTTAGGCTAGGATCTTGGGATAGGCAGTGTGAGTAAACTGCCTAAGATCAAAAACCAAAACTAGTGTCATTAAAAGAGAGAAAATTCCTTCTGCCCTCATACTACCGGGACCACTCCAGTAAAAGTGGAACTAAATATGAGACAGCATCGGACTGTAAGTGAAGGTAGCCCGCCTTCACTTACAATTCCTTTGGGTATTTTGTATATTGGGGATCCCTTCGGGGATTTCGGAGCTGAGTCGGGGACTCAGGTATCCTGCCCACACAGTGTACTGTCTGCAACTATGTCCCCCCCTGGTAGTGTCTATGATCTAAGGTATCCTTAGTGGCCATACTTTTAGGGACTTACACAAGGTGGCTGGGGCGGGCTACCCTGGTACCTAACACAGACATAACTACTCTATATTAAGTTTTTGGGAGGGTGCTCGTCTCCACAAGAGTACTTGGCCCCTCAATCTAAGGTTTGGGCGAAGCTCTAGAGTGACCATAACTGTACATTTGGCCAACCTTCTCTATTATTCATTGAGATACTAGGTTTCATCTCCAGTGATCGGTGCTTATTAGATAGGTTCATTTCCCTCTGTTTGCTGATTGATTTACTTAGTGTATTTTTTATACATTTTTAGGCACCCGAGTGTTATCATTGAGACTTTACCAAATATCACGATAAAATTTATTGATAAAAATGAATGGTCACTGTGGCTACATCCGGCCCTCATCGTCAATCTAGACTATTGTTAGGACTTCCTCCACTCATTATGGAAGATCCACCGAGCTCTAGTGAACTAGATTCCCCATCTTCAGGAAACTAGTCTCCAAGATCTCACATAGAATCTATTTGGATAACCGACGATTCAAGCTTACCAGAGGATTTATTTACTGTATGATTTCTTCCTCCCTATAACCCTCCAATCACGAATTTGTTGGACCCACTCTTGGTTCACGTGGCACTTGTACCCCCTTGTATCTTCAGTTGGAACATTTCCATCCATCCCATCAACGACTAATGGGTCGTGGAACTTTTTGGACACTTTTGGTCCACCACCACTTCCCTAGTCGACAACCATTAACACGTCGTTGAGGGCGAACCCTGTTATCTCATTTGTCCCAAGTACAAACCCTCACATGACACCCTCCATGAGTGGAACCTAGCCTATGTCGAGTTCCACCCCTTTAGTGTCAAACTCTATACCTTCGCTAAGTGCTACATACAACACTCCTTATAACACTCAATATAGCATAGTTAGCGCGGGTCCCCTCAACCAACAATATGTTTGGCATCCATTATACAGTTATAACCCCCAAATACAAGTATCTGGGGGCACTCCCAATATGCATATACTAGTCGGGAACATAACAGTTTCCCCTTTATTTTCAGGCATGCATGGTCAGTCACTGATTGACATGAGCACTCCTTATGTCAGTCAAGGACATATGGTTAGTTCTGTGGTAGGCAGGAATCCTCAAGGAGGTCCCAACCAATCCATGGGGGCACCCTACTCACAATTTCATATGAGTCAAGGGGCACTTCTTATCTTGGGGGAAATTCTATACCCCAGCATCACAATCCCGATGGAAATCCACATTACAATGCCATACCCCAAGGCAACTACTATACCACGCAACCTATGTATAATATTGGGATTCAAATGATAGGAGGACCACAAGGATCCTCAAGTCATATGTCATCACCTTGGTCCGAGTTGGGGGCACCACACACTTTGCATTTCTTGGCAATGTTGGATATCTCCGACTTGTAAAAACTTACAAATGACCCCATCTATCATAACTTACTCTGGCCGCTAATCCCGCATAAAATACCAACAGACGTCCCCAAGTTCGAAGGGAAACAAGGGGAGGATCCAGGTACCCATATCACCACCTATCATCTTTGGTGTGTTTCTAACTCCATGGTGGATGATAGTATCTGGTTACATAATTTCCCCCCCACCCTCACTTGCAACGCAGGCAAGTGATACATTGAGTTACCACGCATGTCAGTAAATACCTTCGATGCTCTGGCGATGGAATTCTTAAAGCACTTCCAACGACACATCCGCTATGAGACTGGGATAGAACTCCTCACCTCATTACGTCAGGATACCACCACCCACATCTCTGATCATATACATGAATGGAGACGTAGGCGAAGGTTAGTCAAAGCTCCCCTCCCAGATTATCTCTTAGCGAACTAGTTCTACAAGTCTCTACTCCCCCAAATCGCTAAGTATTTGGCCTTAGGTGGTGCGGTCACAGAAGACCAATCCATACGTCGTGCCCAACACTTAGATCTGATATATTCACAGGCTGGCACTCTTTATGACATAATCCCCAATGCTCCTCGCAACTCCAATGCTTCTGCTACTCAGCACCCCAGAGCGCACGTCGATGGGATTATCGGTGCAACCTCCAGGGCTATTGTAAAACAACTTAGTGGTCACATTGCCTAGATGTCAGTGGACCCCTCTATCAAATTGACCGCTCTTCCTACCGTTGTGATAAACTCTATGTACTCTACACAAAAACCCAGTGGTAAGAACAAGAAGAATAAGAAAAAGACCATTCCTTTTGAGGAGAAATCAACAAAGTAGCAAAACCCAAAGCAGAAGGTTGTTGCACCTCCTAACGATGGAAAGGATAAACCTGCTATATTCCTTGCAAAATCTATGTTGAAGACCAATGACCTATCACTGCCCGCGTCTTCAGGAATGCACAGATTTCATTGCTAAAAAGGATACTGGTAGGACCCCTGCTGTCCTTAATAATCCTTTCCCCACTCAACAACAGCAACACCTTATTGCAAACCAACCCCAACCCCTGCAAGGGGGCAACAATAGTCTGCATCATCCTTCAGCTGGTGAAGGATCCTCTACCATTTACACCTTTGAAACGATAGATCTACGAACAAGAGTCAAATCCTATGGAGCTCTTGTCGCTCATGTAGAGGAACGTTCCTCAAGTCAAAACCCACTGCCACCTAATGATTTGCATATCGAAAGGCCGGTTACTGACCTTGTGATTCGCCCCCCTAAAGGGGCACTTCGACACACAATGCACAATACATCTGTGCATGCTTCCCAAAACTACAACATTGTAGAAGACTTGGCGCAAGCACCATCATCTATGTCAACGCTCGAAGTACTACAAACATGTCTAGTGCAAAGGAAAGATTTGCTTTTAGCTATTGGTGGTATCGACCCATAGGATTCCATGCTTACAATTTTCGACATGGAAAAGTGTAAACCTCCCCTTTCCCACCAGCTTGCATTTCAGGTGCAAATATTTTCGAAAGGTAAAAGTATACATAGAACTATCATCGACGAAGGTGCTTCTACCTGTGTCATGTCAGTTTCATGTTGGCTCGCTTTGGGTTCTCCAACCCTATCCCTGCTGTCGAATTATTTAAAGCCTTTGACGACCACACTTTCATCCCAAAAGGTTACCTAGCTAGCTACCCCATCACCTTGCATGGGAAAACAGTAATGGTGGACATAGAAGGTATAGATAAAAATCTTGACTATAATCTCTTGCTAGGTCATAGTTGGGCGTATGCCATGACGACCATTGTATCTACTATCTTTCACATCATCCTATTTCCATTGGATGGAAATGTAGTCATAGTGGACCAACTGTCCTTTTGCACCCCTGATTATTCCCCATTACCAAGCGGCTTTGTACCCCTAGTAGGTGGTGTACCTGACTCTTATGTCAGTATCAGTACCAGTCCACTAAAGGCTTCTTCCCTGATGGGTTGTTTCCCTCTTCAGCCGCCCAAGGTTTCACAGAATATCAATATGCTTTCATCCATTCCTCATGAATAGACTAATCCATGGATCCTACCATGTCCTTCAGACATTGACACCTACAGAGAAAAAATGTCATTGTCACCAATTGAAATGGCCTACCAAGCCATTCAATCTGCATCCAAATCTTCGATCACTTTGGTTACGGCCAACAGTACCACTGCCCCTCCCATAACTGCTCCTTCTTTCGATCCACTCAATCAAGTCCTACCTACGGACAAAGCTGTTACAAAAATCATGAATTTAGAAGAGCAACCTTGGGAGGACTCACACCATCATGTTTCGATATCTGATTCGGACATGATCCCTCTTCAAATCCTATCACCTAACATACCAGAAATCATTTCCTCACCCTATACGACTATCCAAACTTTGGAGGCAGAAGGAAACATGGGAAATATTTCAAAGGCATTGCTCATCGATATTTCTGTCAAGATAGGCATCATGGAAAACATCCAGATTGGAGCGGATTGCAATCCTGAGGAAATTGAAAGCTTCACCTGCCTTTTTAAGGAATTTTGTGATGTATTCGCCTGGTCTTATGAGGAAATGCCCAACATAGATCCGTCTATTGTCCAGCATGATATCAAGCTTTACAATGATGTTAAACCTGTCTGCCAAAGGCTTTGACCGATCCATCCCTGCAAAACAGCAACCATAAAAAACGAGGTGGAAAAGTTGTTACATGTTGGTTTCGTCTATCCTGTTCCTTTAACAGAATAGGTTTCCAATCTGATTCCTGTTGATAAGAAACAAGGAACCATCGCGTATGTGTCGACTATCGAGACTTGAACGTTGTGTGTCCCAAGAATAATTATCTGACACCGTTTATCGATCAAATCATTGATGACTGCGTCGGTTGTGAATCATTTTCATTCATGGATGGATTCTTAGGTTACAACCAAATTGCTATAAAACCCAAAGACCAGCACAAAACCAGCTTCGTTTTCCCATGGGGCATCTTTGCCTATCGAAAACTCCCATTTGGTTTAAAGAATGTTGGAGCAACTTTTCAAAGAGACATGGACTATGCATTTCACAATATCAGCCATATCGTTCAAGCTTATTTGGATGACCTTCCAGCCCATTCCAAGCAACGAACACAACACCTAAACCATTTAAGAGTCATCTTTCTTAGGTGTCGGTTTTACAACATACGTCTGAATCTGCATAAATGCATTTTCTTTGTCGAGTCTGGATGCTTACTTGGACTCATTGTCTCCAAGTACAAGATTAGGGTTGATCTCGATAAGGTAAAGGAAACTACTCAAATGCCCGAATCATAATCTATTCTATAGCTCCAACATTTGTAAGGGAAAACAAACTTTTTATGACAATTCATCATAAACTATGCTGAGTTGATGAAAGGCTTTATGCACCTACTTAAGAAGGGAGTGCCCTCTCTATGGGATGATCAAGCTCAACGATCATTTGATGCCTTGAAAAAGGCGCTTATATTAGCCCCACTCCTTAGCACTCCCAACTATGGCCGCGACTTTCTTCTATACCTGGAAGCCTCGCCATCCTATCTCTAAATGGTCTTGGTTCAAACTCATGATTAATGGAGTGAACATGTGATCTATTATCTGTCAAAAGGATTGGCTGGGCCCAAACTTAGATATTCACATGTGGCAAAGATGTCATTCGCAGTCATCTTTGTTGTCAATCGATTCTGACACTACATCCTGCTGCGACAAACTAGTGTCATTGCCTTGGAGAATCCCCTAAGACACATTTTCTCTCGTCAAGTAATTGGAGGAAAATATTTGAAATGGATCATGATCCTCCAACAATTTGATTTGGTTTTCACAACTACCAAGGTGAAGAACTCCTTAGTCTTCGCCAAACTTTTGTCAAACCTTCCCATTTTCAATCCTAACGAGATAGCCCATGATCCTCTTCTAGATGAAGTTGTCTATCTTATCGACACTACTGACCCTTGGTACGGTGACATTCTTGTCTACCTCCAAGCTCAAAGGTTCCGCCCCTAACTATCATCAGGAGACCGTCGTCGCATCCACCACCAAGCATGACACTATCTAGTGATTAATGACACGTTATATTGTCGTGGTGCGGATGCAGTTCTTCAACGTTGCCTCACTCATGACGAGGTGGAAAATGTTTTAAATTACTGCCATGTTGGGGCATGTGGCGGTCATCTTTCTGGCATATCTACTGCACAAAAAATCTTGTGCATAGGCTATTACTAGCCGACCTTGTTCAAAGATTGTGTCAAGGCCATCTAGCAATGCCATCCTTGTCAATTATTCACAAAGAAAATGTGTGCTCCTCTAGCCCTACTGCACCCATTTATCTTCGTCGGCCCCTTTGCAAAAAGGGGGATAGAATTCATAACTTGCAACTTGTTTCCTCTGCAGGACACAACTATATCATTATAGCTATGGACTATTACACAAATTGGGTCGAAGCCCTTCCCACCTACCGGGATGATGGGGAAACCACGAAGCTATTCTAGTTTGATTAGGTTATCTGTCGTTTTGGTGTACCCCGCATGATCGTTACAGACCATGGATCTCATTTCCAGAATGACATGATGTTTGACTTAACATCGTTGTTAGGTTTTCGTCAGGATCAATCATCCTCCTACTACTCCCAAGGTAATGGTCAGGTAGAGGCCGTCAATGGCGTCTTAAAAACCATGATCCGTAGGTTGGTATGAAATCATAAACCAATTGGCATCGAATGCTATATTTGGTGCTATGAGCATACTGAACTTCAGTAAAAACTGCCACATGCTTTACTCCTTTTCAACTAGCTTACGGTCTGGAAGCAATTTTACCAATAGAGTATCAGATTCCTTCCCTACAAATATCCATTGAACTCCTGCCTGACACTACTACTGAAGAAGAACACCTGTTGTACCTCAATCAACTGGATGAAACCCATCGAGATGTCGAATTGGAACTCAAGGCCCACAAGCACTAGGTAAAAGCCCAGAATGAAAAAAAAGTCAAGCGTCGGTCTTACCAAGAGGGAGATCTTGTTTTGCTCTATGACAAAAAACATGACCTCTTAGGGGCAGGAACACTTCAACCCTTATGGCTAGGTCCCTATGTCATCAAGAAATCCCTCTCAAAAGGAGCATATGAACTTCAGGATTGGGAAGGAGTCCTGCTCGCTGAGCCTAGAAATGGGCTCTATCTAAAAAAGTATTATGCCTAGTATTGCACTGGGCACGTGCTTTGTAATTTTATGTATTTATAAGTTTTGCTTCCCTTTTTGGTGCGATTGGAATTTTTTGGTATTTATTGGAGTATTTTTCTCATACATCCTTCTCGCAATACAGATGTCTTCGTTACCCTTAGCATACGTAGGATATGCAGATGGTGCCAGTCGTCACACATGGCACATTGCATCAGCTGCTTGGGTCATCTACACACTTGAATTAGAACTATTTTGTTCTGAAGGAGTCTTTCTGGATACCACCACCAATAATATTGCTGAGTACATGTCCGTAATTTCACTTCTCACTGAAGTGTCATCAAGGGACATCTCCAATCTGGTGGTCAGGTTAGACTCTTAGCTAGTTGTTATGAAATTGAGAAAGCATTATCACATTCGTAATCCAACCTTGTTGCATCATTATTTAAGGGTATGACTCTTGGAACATCAATTTGAACTAATCACATATGAACACATTCCTAGAGAATTTAATACGGTCGTTGAATCATTAGCAAACTGTGTGTTAGATTGGCATCTGTCTCATTCACTATAGAAGCATGCATGAAAGGTAAAAATTTACAGAGTTAAAATTTTTACAAAAAACATTTAAAAAACATTTATGCCATCAAAAT